>JACCIC010000028.1:3512500-3705000 GCA_018907035.1 Sycobia sp. Sy_11
TAGCACAAGAGCGGCGCATATCATTACCGTGACGTTCATCGGCGAAAGTAGCTGCGCAACGTGTCGTCGACCTACCCACAGATCGCGCGACCGTACCCATTCGTTCGATTCGATATCCGAACTCTTCTTCAACTTAACTCTCTCTCTCTCTCCACCTCTGCCAAACGCCTTAAACACCTCGGAAATCTCGCTCGTCCCGCCTCTCGCCGTCCATTCCCACATAAGCAACGCGCAGCCGTCGCCAAATTGACGGACCGGCACGGCCGGGCTGCGGCCGCGCGATTATTGCGACGCGAGCCGCGCCCCCGGCGTCCCTGTCCCGGAGGCAGGGCGGATCCGCCACAGCGCGCGCGTCCGCGCGTCTCTGCCTTGCGGTCGTTGCATATTACACGCCCGGGAGGCAGGCCCGCGACCGCGAGCAGCCTCCGCGCGGCTGCGACGTTCCGAGGTGACGGCGCGGCGCCCCGGGAGAAATTGACATTGAACCGCATCCTTTGAGAGAAGACGTCTGACTACACGGGCGGACGAGCGGTTTTAGCGTCTCTGCCGCTCTCGCGCGTGGAATTGGAGATTAACGATAATTTGCACGGTTCATCGCGCGTTGCGCAAACGGGAGATTTTATTTCTGCGGAGAAGCGACGGAACTTTGATTTCGTGTTTTTAGACGTTGGAAAGCGATGCATCGTGTTTAAGCGTATTTCTAGGATTCGACGAGCTGGATACTCCGACTGGCTCAGAAATCTACGAGCGCAAAGTCATTTTAATGGAAAACAATCTCATTGATCCGTTCTTCCGCTCCTTACACGTGCACAACGTTTTAACGATATGCTATGCCTGCACTCCCCCCGCCCCCTCTTTCGATCCTGCACGCACGGAAAGCGGTAGAGTCGTATAAATTCGTATTAAGCGGGCGCGAACGACGAGGGCGAATTGGTTGATCCTGTGCCTGCGGGCGTCGTTAACGGCGCGGCGACGTCTGATCAGCCCAGGATCACCGAACTCCGTTCTCGGAAATATTTCTTTCTATATGTATAGAATCGCGATCAAGCGGTTATAGAATCGTTAATTGGTGGAAAGTAATTTTTTCGTTGTCACGTTACGATGACAATCGACGGGATTCCTTGATATTGGGTTCGGTGGTCGTGACACCAAGACTAAGCTAACTTGCTGGTGTGCAGTGATTTTTATATGAGTGCTTTGTTTTTTTTTTTTTTAAATAAATTCATATCGTATAAACGTAATGTAAATAATCTTAGAGAATATTCAAATAAATATTTGAAACCTCAAAATATTGTTCATTAGAAATTTTTTGCGGTTATTTTATATAATTACTGATTTCTTAATCTTATTAATACCATCAATGAAAATTACATTCAGTTTTAATTTTATACTTTTAAAAAGTCGCAAATATACTATGCTACTAGATGTAAAATACCCTACTGTTCTTGACATCTTGATCATCCTGACGTCACGGCCACCAATCTGAATAGGCAATATCATAGCTGAGCTTGGCTAGGCCAGTTATTGCGTTACGTAGACACTCTATTGACTTTAAAATATAAGAAAAATACGCTTTGAAAAAGAGATTTAAGTGTGAAAGGTACAAAAAAGTAATAAATACCGTCGGGCTGAACTTTATTAAAATTTCCCTTCAATATATATATATATATATATATATATATATATATATATATATATATATATATGTATATATACACCTTACTTTGAATTTCTAATGTAGTTCGATGCCAAGCCCTTTTATTAATAATAGTGCAGCATACCTAAATAGAAAAACGTTCCGAGAGGCTTTTCAATTTCTTTGTTTATTCACTTTAGAAGTATAATATTCAAAAACAAGAAAACAAGAACACCTTTCGGGTTTTTTTTCTAGCCACTGCTACAAGAATATACCTTGTTCTAAAGAATTCTTTCCTTAAACAGAGGGAGCTTTTAGCTAAAAAGAAGTTCTAAAATGAAGTAATTTTTTGAGTAAAAGTACTTACTTCGGAGACAGCGTATTATAATGTCCCATTTAAAGGGCAAATAAAGAAAACTGCTACGCTTAACTTGCCGCCTCCTTTTCTTCTTTTTTTTTTATCATTTTCGCGAATTGTACATCTCCAGGATTTATATTAAAGTAACCCTCTTCAAGACTCGAAAGTTAGTTAAGATGAAATATAGACCGCCTCGAGGGTCGGTAAAGAAAGTTGTTCATTATTCCGCGCTTAAATTCTCGTCCGGAGCTGCGATCCGTCTGTGAAATTTATTTTGATTAATTATAGCGGCTCGAGTAGTAATGTTATAGGCGGGTATATTTGTCGGAGCCGAGATAAAATGGCAACGAATTAAATGCTTCCTAATTCACCTTTTTAAGCGAAATAAAAAATTAAATTCTATAAAAAATATAAAAAAAAAATAACAAAATGTCGAATAGCGGAATGTTCTTGGAAGCGGCAGCACCGAAAGTGTAAAGTGAAAGCTATTAAAAAGGCGCCCATTTATCTCTGCGACTTTCTTCCTCCCCCCCCCCTCGCCGAGCGACCACTCCAACGACACTTCTACCACCCTAAAACTTTTTCCTTTATTTCGAATTTTACGTCGAGATTAGAATTTTCAATTTTATATCGTGGCTTTTATTCGAAGTGTTCCTACCGGGTCTGTGCGCCGCTTTCCTTTTATTACTATCCGGCGAGTCTTTTGTTTCAACCCCGACTCACCTCTGTCCGTAATTTATTTAAGCGACCGCGGCGCTCTTTCTCCGCACGGCTCATTTGCCCACGTTGGGATAAATCTCCGGCGAGGCGCCCGGCCGCGCGCGTGCTTTACGATACCGTTTTCGCCTCGTCTTATTACCAGGCTCCTCTCTCCCCGTGTTGTCCTACGAGGGGGCGCAGTTTGTAACCGCGCCCTGTTCGCCGCGGATCGAGATCGCGCTCTCTGACACACGGAAGCGTAAAATTTCGCTCCCGCCGCGCCCTCGGTCCGTTCGGGCCTCGCGAACGCCGAAGGCGTTATCGATAAGAGGTGCTTTGGAGTCGGACGCGATGTTTTGCGTTTGCCACCGGACGGGGGACTAAACGCCGCTACTGTTGCGTTCGCGTGTATAAATTGACTGGCCCCGAGTATCGAACTGGAACGTAATAAAATCCATTCGTAAGCGCGGCGGCGTTCGGCTCGACATCGGCTCGGGGAGTGGATTTAGTCGACGGCGCCTTTACGTCCCTGTCGGTGGAATTTGAATTTCGGATGAATTCGTAGGGGCAATTCTTAATTAGTCTATTATTATTATATAGATTATGAGAGCATTCGAATGTGTGAAGTGTAAATGTCTATCGGCACTGTAATTTTGGATTTTTTTCCAATTCTCCAACGAGACAGAAATTTCCGTATTTACTATCGAGGAAGGGCCAACGCGCGCTTTAAGAAAATAATCAAAGAGTGAAAAAGAAGAGCGTTAAATCCAAGTAGCCGGAGATATATTTAAAATCGCCCCCTCCCCAACGCGTCCCGACTTCTTTACGCGCAGATTTTCTATTTTAATTCAATGACTTCGGAAAACGAGAGGAAGTATTTAAAGCGCTCCTCGACCGGCCCGCGTTTAAATTGAAAACGAAAATTTGAATACGCGATGGGGGAGCGAAAAAAAGGGTCGAGCGAAAATCGCGCGAATAGCCGAGGAATCTTGATTTAATTAATCCACGGGGAAACGCCGACTTTTCTCTGTCCTCTCGACTTCTCCCTCCCCCCCCCTTCGATTTTTTACTCGCAGCTCCCGCGGCGCTCGTTGTCCTCTACGTGGAGAGACCGAGCGAGCGGCGTCGCGCGGCATTACGACGAACCGGCAAGCGTATTAATGGATGAAAAAAGTCGGATTGCCATCCCCCCCCCTCACTCTTGCTTCGTATATATATATATATATATATATATAGAAATGGAAGGGGTTAACATTTCTCGGTGCCGTGTCGCAGGGTTCCACTGCGACAATTGGGAGAGTCGATCCATTGTCGTCGCTCGGAGCCGGCAGCGGACGGTCATCGATCGCTGCCTCGACTACTCGAGGCTGTATAACTATCGCTTGATTACGGCGTGGATACGTGATAGAGAGAGAGAGAGAGAGAGAGAGAGAGAGAGCCGTGCGGCGCCCATAAAGGATTTCTTGCCACCTGTTAGGTGCAATAATCCGCCAACCCTCCTCGACCTCCCTCACTCTGCAGCTACCCGAGCAGCGCACAAATCAAAGAGCGGCCTTTTACACTGGTTTCGGTGCTTCCGGCCATTGGCAATGGGTGTGTGGCCGGAAATTCTTCTCACTCTTTCTCCCTTTCTCTCTCGTATAGTACTTTTACAACGGTGAAGACCGGGAACATTTTTCCGGGGCCGTTAAATAGAAACCTTGATAATTCCAACCGACGCCGCTCTTTGATCGAAAAGTCCGAAAAGACTTAGTTATTTGAGAAGAATTAGTTATTTGAGTTTTCAAAGAAGAGAGAATTCAAGAAGGAATATTCAATGAATCCAAAAATCTTTCACCGTATTCCATTTAATCCATTGCGCTCATTGTAAAGCTTTCGGTATTGAAAATTGAATGGTCTAATTATAATCAAATATTCAATCAATACCAGCTAAATACTATCATATCAATTTATTAATTCAAATTGACGCATAATCTTCAATTGATTATTTTCTTTAAACAAATATATTTTTTATCTATACGTAACATTTTTTCAATTGATTTTTATATCAAATTCGCCACGTTTAAAATTATTCTTGAGTCAGGATATTATAATTAAATAATTATTTTTACCTTTACTCTAAAGTACGATACGGCGGCACACAATTAATAAACCGACCGTTAAAACGATGATGAAGTGGTTCACCGGTTTCTTTACTTATTTATAAAAACAGACGCTTTTAAAACACTCGCCTGCGTTAGCATTCCATTTATGGCGTGAGTCCTTTTCATCAAAGACCCGATAATTTAAAAAAAAAAAGCCGCGTCACCGTGCGTTATTTTAATGATAAGCCAGAGTTACTGACCCGATATAAATTTCAATATAAAAATAAAGAGCATTTCGCTATATAAATGTCGCTTCTCGTATGTTTCGTATTTTTAGCTACGTATCATTAGTGAAAATCCAAAGATCTATATATGAGAGCTTAATTAAGCGCGATTGTAAATCGTATAACAGTAACAGAAGAAAAGTATTTTCCAATAGATATTTCTAAATACATCCTTGAAGTGACCTATATAGTGCTAGAATCTTTAATTATACAGTTTTATATGATTTTTAATTTTAATATTATGAGGTATTATTACATATCACTCCCGGGGATAACAATATCCGTTTAAAAGTGTGATCTATTCAATTTGTTCAAGTACATGTATACCATCAATAAATTCATTACCCAGAAGTTCGACGTTCTCCAAAGTTATAGTAACAATTACCGTGATAAATCGAGTCAGGAAATCATTGAATAACGGCCAGTTGAGAATAACTAGTTTTATCTGAAATCCTTATTACATAGTAAGTTTACTATGCAGTATGAATTATGGAATGCAATTGTTAGAAAATCAATTGGCTTAAAAAGAAGTTAATAAAGAATAAAAATGGCAAAGAAGTGCCTTTAATTTTTTGCAGTTTCAATAATTTTGGAATATCCAATGAACAAAAATGGAGTAATTACAATTGACTTAAAATATACTGAAAATCAATTCTGTTTTATGTTTGAAATTTTTGCATCCAGAAAGCCTTGTAAAACGTCGGCTCTTGTTGCTAAAATACTTTTTTTTTTTAATCAGAATCAAGCATTATATTTCTTAAGAAGTAAAGTGTTAGGGGAATCATAAAGCTCATAGCTTATTTTATCCAGATAGGATTTAATTCATAAGGTATAAAATTATATATACAATATTATAATAGTATGTGAATAAATTGCGTTGCTTATTAACAATTGGAAAAAAAAGTAGTAAATCAAAATAAATATTAAATTCAAGAGATGCAGGAAAACAATGTAATTGAAGTATCTACTTACTCTCAATACACCAAATATACATGACATTAATTTTATTATTGAGAGTGCATATTAAGCTTGGCGTATATTTTATGCAAAACCAAAAATGTTTGGAAATAATTTATTTAGGGTATTTGAAGGGATCACTTGGATCACAATAATATAATATTCATAAAAAAAATTATGATAACATAATTATATTGAGAATTCATGATAATAAGAAAAAGAATGGGAATTTAATTTTTTATCAAAGGAATTCTGGCCCAAGTATGCACAAAACAAATATAAAATAATAACTTAATGAATATAAATTGGAACGCATCATAATTATACATACATTTTACATAAGTGATAAATAGTTATATAATAATAAATAATTAGAAAAATAGAGCACTTAAATCATAATTAGCAATGAAAAAGGGATAGGGGAGGAAAGAGAGAATAACCCTTAACATTTTATTTTCCTGGCATAGTAAAAATCCAAAACCATTCTGCCATTTTAATAGCCTCGTATACGCCTCCACATAGACAGCTGCACAATCGGCCAAGAACAACATCTCGAGATACGTACGGCATAACTAGTATTCTCGACTCTCCGCCAACTTCGCTTAGCTGGCCACCAAAAGAGCAATGCGCTATATCCCCTCATCACAGTCGTATATAGCGCTCGCTTACGCTCACGGAAACCACTAACCTCCAATTCTTTCGCCTAGCAGTGCCCCACCCCTGCCCCCCTCCTGCGTCGCCGAGTCCGTCGACCCCCCGCCGAGGACATGCACAACGCCGGCGGAGCGCCGCGCGCCGAGGACGAGCACAGGCCCGACATGCTCGAGCGGATCTCCCGGCTCTACGACACGCTCAGGGAAATGCGCGCCGAGCTCTACCGCGAGCGACTTAACCTCCAGCAGCAGCAGCAGCAGCAGCAGCAGACGCACGGTCGTCTCAGCGATTGCCCCGTCGCAGGCCCGTCCGTAGGTAATTGCGCGACGTCCGTGCCTTCTTTGCCCTTTCAACTTATAGAAATTAACCCTCGCACTCGTTGCTGAACGTCAGTACGAAGTACATATAGTCGATTCGTGAACTTATTGTACTTGACTTTTTTTGAAAAATAGATAGTTTATTCGAGATCCACAAGCGTGTCTTGAAATTTGACATTTGTTGTTCTTCTTCCCCACCTCCCCCTCTGAAAAAGATGGCGTCGATCCCACGAATCTCTCGGACGTCTGTATGCGGTACCCGTCGAGGCGGATTCTGACCGAGGTAAGCCTCACCCGCGCACGTACAACGAAACGAACGCTCGCTCTCTCCCGCCAGGCTTGAGAGCGTCGTTGTATCGGCGAGGCCCCCCCCCCCGCCCCGCCTCGCCCCGGGCCAATAAGCACGATAGCCGCACCGTAAACACTTTCCATCCCAGGAGGGCCTGGCCGAGATGCAGCAGGTGGATCTCGAGCTGGCCAACTTCTTCAAGCTGAAAATCAGCGACCTCGAGGCCGACTGCTGCGCCGGCCTGAACCGGATACGCTCCAAGTTCACCCAGTCCCTGTCCCTCGACTCGCTGGAGCAGCAGACCGCGAGGGCGCGGCTCGCGCCCGTCCTCGGCACGCAGGGCCTCGAGTTCGGCGACGCGGTCAGGCCCGGGACCGAGGCCGACGTGGACGAGCTCAAGCTGAGCGAGGTCGATTCCAAGTAAGCGCGCGCGCACGCACGCGATCCGCCCCCGGCTTCTTTCCGCGGCACGCTTTCGCCGTCCCGTCCTGCGCGAGTCTGGGATGTGCACAAAACAAATGAAAAAATAATAATAATAATGGGAAGCCATTTCGTTGACAGTGTCAATGCACTTTTTTCACGGCTACTTTTACCTTCGAATCGATCCTAACACTTAGGAGTAGTCCTTATACTGATATATAAGTATCTAAACTAACGATTTTCATAATTAAAAATTTGAAAAGCGAAAGTACTTTAATTAAGAACAAAAGTATGACATTTCAAATGGAGCGAACTTTTCACATGGCAGTTTCGGGTTATTTATCTCGATTATTTCTGATTTCTGTAACATTTATAATGTAAGTTTATGCTTTTCGAAATTCAGCATCGAGGTATCGAATAAACAACGGTTTAATTTCGAAAAAGAAAAAGTCTGTTGCGCTGATTGTTTTTTTATTCTGTGCATGTATTAGCTCTAATAGCGTTAATTTGAAAAACAAAACTTACAACACAAACTTTCGCAAATAAAGCTATTTTAGCGTGTTTCTTTAAAAGAATTCTAAGTATATAAATAGAAATTTCGGAGAATTCTGTATTAAACGACAATTTTCAATTTTTAGGATCGATTGGATGGTAATTTAGCTAACGTAAACAAGCGTGAAAAATCTGTCCAGTCGGAATTAAACGGATGAGATGAAGCTGATTGGACAGGAGGGGGGGGGGTTGAGACCGAGACAATGTGAAATTAAAATCAACGACTCGCATACGCATTTTAGATCGGAGAACGACGGCCTCGAGACGCTCTGGACGGCCATCGACAATCCGTACAATAGCGAGGCTGACTTTCTCACTCTGATGAACGAGACCTCGTGCGCTAACGAGTGCTTCGAGTCTGCGGATATCTACGAGGAACTGATGCAGCCCGCGGAATCGCCCGAGGCCGATAATTTGGCGTTCTGAGATACATGCCCGGGCGTCTTTTATAAATGATTATTATTTGTCACGATTTGCTTTACGATCTTCTTCCACGATCTCTTAAAGATCCAATTGGGAAACTTCGTTATTATGAGAGGAGCAGGATTTTAAATATGTGTTTTTTAGTCGAAACAAACGCATGTCTTTTAATTGTGTGAAAATAGATCAAGTGCATTAAATATCAATTAATAAAGAAATAATCGGCTTTAATCTACGTAGCGTCGCAATTTTTCTATATAAAAATTGTCCTAAATTTCAGCTGATATGAAGCAGTATTTTTTGTTGACAATTTTATACATATTCTTAAATATAATATTTTATAGAGCTTCAATTTTCTTTATCGTCTCTATATAAATAATCTAAAATCGATTATCGTAAAAATTTCCAATCGGCATCTATCGATGATTTTGAAGATTTTGAAAAAAGTCTAAAGTTTTAAAAGTTGATTTTTATATATTATCGAATTACGGATTAATGAAGCATATAATTCAATTAATTCATGATATTGAATTAATAAGCTTATCATTGTTAATCTTTCAGATCAATTTCATTTACACCAATGAAGCCTGATGCATTTTATTGCATATAGAAATTTTATCCTTTATGAAGTAGAGAATCGAGAATATTACAAAATATTATTTGACGATTTGATCGAATGCATTTTTGTTTGTAAAATTTAATCAAATCAAGCCTTATTAATTATCTTTTCGTAAATTATTTTGATAAAATGGGTCGATAGTGAAATAATATTTCTGTTTTCATAATCATTTTGAAATGCATTCTTTATGGGCATTGTTCAATTTATAATGTAATAATTTCGAAAACAACAATAAAAGATGTGCAATATTATAAAAAACAATCTCGCTTTATTAATATTATCGTATTACTGCGGTACATATGAAGGGCATTCGAATGTTTCGGATCGATTCTCAAATTATTGACAACGTAAAATCATTTCTATTCAATAAAGGCAGAATTGTAGAAAATTATTATTTGACGCAGGTTGCTTTTCTAAAAATTTCTATATACTTTACCCATCGTAGATTTTCTGTGCTGAACAGCAGCAAAGACAAATAGTGCGATATTCAATAAATAAATAAATTTTTTACGCTACTCCCTGACGGGAATATTTTTTTACGTTATTGGTCGAATTATGAATCGTCCGTAGAATGCATATCGCTGTAAGAGAAAAACCCGTCGAAACACATTTGAACGCTCGTCGACTCGTTGATTCTCCCCGAATAAACCAACTTACCGCGCCGGTGTACCGAGGCACAAGTATAGAAGAAAAAGAAAAATCTCCACGCCAGTCCGCTTCATTCCTCGTAGGAGTAAACGTCCCGCTAGCGTTGCGAGAGAAAGGCCCTTCTTATCTAAATAGAATGTGACAGATCGAGCGAAGCTCGGCGCACTTTGCAGGAAGCATCTATCTCTCTCTCTCTCATCCGCAGGTTATCGAACTCTTTTCGAGAGTCGCGCGATCTCTCTCGCTCTTTCGCTCTCTCTCTCTCTCTCTCTATCGCGGCCTCTCCTCGGAGGCAAAGTGCGCTACGTACGAAAGTAAGAGCCTCGCACATTGCATAATTCAGAAGGGCTTTTATCCGAGAACCCGCACATTCGCGTCTCCCCCCCCCCAACACCACCCCTCCGCGCCCCACCCACCCCCGCCAACCTCCGCGCGTAGATTTGCCCAGCAACCGACGCTGCCGGCGCGGCGCAATCGACCTCTCCGTAAGCGCGATAGGTCCGGATTGGATATCTCGAGGATTAGCTTCGCCCCGCGCTTCGCACGCTGCTCGGTGTCTGCTTCTCTTTGCAAATCGCTTACTTCCAGCTGCATTGCGAACTGCCCGATTAGCGGGCTTACGTTTCGGATATCCGCGTGCGAGGTTAGCTGGGATTTGTTCTTTCGTTGGAATGTTTCGCCGCGTCCCTTGGCGCGACGCTTGTCCGCGTCACAATTTTCTCGTATTTCCGTTTTCTTTGGTACAGAAGCACGCCGAGAACAACGCGCGAGCGACGGCTTGGCGGTTTTTTCCTTCTCTTTAATTCCAATTGCTATTTGGAGAGACACGAAGTGCGTAGAACGCAAAACGCGCAGGAGCGTGAAATGAAGATTTTAATAAACTTCATACTGCGCTACTATCGGTTCTCGCATTTCACGCGTAATGTCGAAAAGTTTTCCTCGTTGGAACACTGATACTCACCGCGGAATCTCGTCTGCCAACCGATAAATCGGCTCTTCACTCGGCCAGTAGGTGAGCGAAAAGCGAACCGCATTCCGCGGACGTCGCTCCGTTAGTCTCCCCGCGATCCTCGTGAAACTTCACACCGTTTGAAATAGAAGGAATCGAAGAGTCGGGGAACGATATAAGGGTCGGAAGGTTGATCAAGTGCCTTGGCCTCTCTCTCTCTCTCTCTCTCTCTCTCTCGCACACTCTTGTGCCTCTCTCTAAGAGACAGACACGCAGGCAACGGCTGTCGTCATCCCGATACTTATTTCACCTCCCTAGTCGCCCCGAGTCACGAAACAAGGAAAAGAAGAAAGGGGGAGGGGGGATGAAAGAGCATGTATATAGCCATGGGAGAGGGAAAATCAACGAGCGCGGTTGCGGTGAGAGAGCCAAGCGAGAGGAGAAGAAATATAAAGCCAAAGGGTAAATTGCAGTTGCTGCCCGGGAGTAAATCATGAGGTGAATTATCGAAGGAAGATGTGTGTGTGTGTGTGTGTGTGTGTGCCATGATTTGGTAACTGGTGAAATCTTACTATTGATCTAGAGGGTTTATTGATAATATCCATCAAAAGCTCAGAAATACCATTTTTATGAATATGCATGATTGACTGATAAAGCTCTTAATTATACGCGGTATTCGACATTCGATGGTATTCAAACTAACATTCGATAGAAGAGAATGCTTGAATTTCCGACGTACACATTCAAAATTCATATCTTAACGTCCAAACAAAGAAAACTTCGGTACTCACGTTTTCATAATATATTCCGACTTTTAAAGCCGTAAACATACAAACTGGAAGCCACGCCTCGAAGTTACTCTCATTTCTCGTTACATTTTACGTAACCCCGCGCGGGTTTTTTTTTTACTAGAGTGTAAGAGACGAGCCGTCGGCAATTCTGTATAGTACTTGTGGCGGGGCGGGGGCGGAGAGGTTTCGACCGCACGGGGAGATTTAGAGGGGGGAGGGACTGGCTACGTTCGCTCGGCAAGACGCGCCGGGGGTTAGGAGAGTGTATTATGCCATCTTGCGCCGAGGCATTGTGTAACGAACGCAAGCCAAGCGAGATCGTCGACGTACTCTGCCAAGTCAGCCTCCGCCTACTCGCCCTTTCTTTTTCTCGGTCTATCCGCTTTCCGCTTCTCCCGCCGAAGTGGACACTTCTTTGGACAAATTTCTCTCTCTCTCTCTCTTTTTTCTTCTTTCTTTATATCTCTGTATCCCTTTCGCTCGACTTCATTCCTCCTCTCTCATTCGCCCCAGCTAGATCGACGATACAGTCGAGCGTTTCTATCTCTCTCTCTCTCTGTCTCTCTTTTTGTGTATAGATATATGCTCTCGTCCGTATAGTACCTGCGCGTCTGCAGCGGTACGCCGAGAGTCCCATTGATAACCCAGGCCACCGCATTAATTCACCGCTCGATGGTACGGAGGCTCGTCCCTCTCTGCCCCTCGCCTCCGATACGCGAGAGCCGTAATCGCCGAGCTTTTAATGCGGTCGTGCTACCGTCGATTTCACCCAGCCACCCTGCCTCGCACGTACACACATACACGTACGCGAGCGCGAAATAATGCCGGTTATTTCCCTCTCTTTGCTCTTGCCATTTCTATCTCTCTCTCTCTCTCTCTCCCCTCTCTCTCTCTCTGCTACATTTTCCCACTATACCGGAGATGGGGATTTGAGCCCGATTGCGACGGAGTTATGCCGCAATTTTCTGGGCGAAATCGCCGAGTGTGACGAAAGTCACGCGGAACTGCGCCTCGTATGCTACTCTAGAGCGAGGTACTTTGCGCGCTCTGCCCCCGAGATTTATTCGAATTGCAGGCGCGTAAGGTAGTAGAATATAATAAATCATCATTCGCGTAGAGTAAGAGTCGAGCATTTGTCTTATAAAAAAAAAAAAATAATGCCCGTTTTGTAAGGTAATTCGAATGCAATTCCAAAAGCCAGAAATATTGCATATTTTCATGTTATCTCCTCCTTTGAAAACGAGCATCAGTAAATAATTATCAACATTAATTTTTTCATTAATTGACAATTGACTATAGTTGATTTATACTTTTTCGTATTTCATTTGTAATTGAAAGCTTATAACAAAATTTACTCAATAATTCGTGTGTGCTCAATAATCTTTGTGTTAAAACTAACATTTTCGTGCACTCTTAAATTAAATCCGAATTGAAATCGATATAACGTGGACTCCCCGTGAACCACAGTTGACGCAGTGCAATAACGGTAATATGACTATTGTGACGATAGAATACCATTATCGTACACTCTCTACTTGCGCTCAATTTACTGTGATAACTAACCGAATACAAACTTTTGACTAGTTAATATAGTATTTTCTTCAAATAGCACAAAAGTTTTTTGTACTGCGCTTCGTCTTCCCCCGGAAGAATATCCACGTCACGGCATTTCATTGCCTTTAAACAATTTCAGTATTCAACGCCATCTAGTGAAAAATAACGCTAAGTTATGTTTTCCTGACTAATGCACCAATTCTCCATTGTACTGGGAATGTAAGGACCGACAATACGCTCGCTAGATTGAAAATGTTCCTTATCCTCTAAACGTGAACGCAGCATATAGTCAACGTCCCAATCATCTCCATCAGACTCCAACTCCATAATTTCGTAATGCTCCTATGCCCTGCCGCTCGTTCCCCGCCTCAATAAGTACGAATTGGCGCGCCTCTCCAAGCAAACACCGCATTGCTCTACGTGGCAACGTGTCTACGAAGCCTCTCTCTCTCTCTCTCTCTCTCTCTCTCTCTCTGTGCCCCCCCTCTTTCCTACCATCTCTGTCTTGAAAAGAGAAGAGAGAACGTGGTGGAGGATGCGCGCGCGCGATCGATGAAGCAGTTCAAATGCAAAGCACGCCCCTCCACCCACCCGAGCCAAAACGGGGCAAAATTCCGCGGACACTCCGGGCGCTGCAGTGGATGACGCCGGGGAGTCCTTCCAGTGCGGGAGGGAGGCTGATCGTCGGGCATTAGGGCAGTCGCCCGAGGCCTCGCCCCCTCCCCTCGCTACCCGACTCCGTTCGCCCGATAATCCAAGAGATCGGATTTTGAATCGACGGCTTGCGCACGTATGTATATTGTCGCGCTAAGATGGACGGCGTTATGCATCGGGGCTTACGGAGCTTGACCTATGCAAACCCGTTCGGTTTTTCTTCCCGGCTTGGGTTCTCGAATTTGAATTTTCGCCGGATACGAATCGATCGAAATCTCGGACTGGCGTCGAATTCACGTTGGCTCCACCGGCAAAGAATAAAGAATTCGGTAGTTCCTCGAAAATCTGATTTTACTGTCATATTTAATAGATATGGAAATGACCAACGAGTTTTTTATTCACATACTCGTGGAAATTTATTTATATATATGCAGAAAATAAATATCTGTAAATTTGTGAATAATGAGCGTCTGTCAATGAAATTCCATTTATCTAGAATGGAAAAATTTTCTTTACTTCATCTAAGCATTATGAAAATGACCGATGCGTAATTAAACGCAAGGAAGTATTTTTTTTATTTCAGCTGAATTTTTAGTTAGAAAGCAGAAACTGAATATTTATTTGAATTCATAAATTTGAATGCTGAAAAATTGAAAAATATGATCCGTCTCCTTTTCGGAATTCAATTCTTCAATTTTTTAATCAGTTTTCGAGCACGAATTCGTTAGAATACGATATACGTCGGCCCGTAATCTGGTATTTTCACCGTGTGCTACCGAAACTTATGATGCTTATTTTCCTGCAAGTATAACAATTAAATTTGGAAATTAAGACGCGCCGATATCCTGAGAACTCGATAAATTTTACTAATTTCGCCAACAGCACGAGCCGCGAGCCTCCGAGCTCAATGGCTCGTTACGCGCTCAATTCGCCAGTCGGCTCGCTCAGCCCGCCCTCGAGCCGTGGAAATTTATCGAAGGACTCCATCCTTCCCCCTCCCCCTCGCACGTAAGATACAGTTATAAAATTTCGAAAATATCGATATTTAAAGACCATAACGGCTCGCGCCGTAAAATATCCCCGAGCAAAATATGTGGGATCTATCTATTATCGTGGAAAGCCCGAGCGCTTATAACGGCCAGGACTAAGCATTTTTCTCTTCTTCCTCATTTCCGTGAAAGCTTCTTCTTTCTCCGTTTCGAGGCGCAACCGTAAAAACCCACGCCAGTTCCTTTTGCGATCGCGAACTTTGTGTGTGTGTGTGTGTACACACACACATATATGTAATCTCTCGCAGCCGGCCGATTATTTACAGGAGACCGAACTTTACTGCGAATCCCCTATAAATATTTTTCTCCGCGATCTTCCTCTTCGTTCTCGTGTGCTGGGCAGAGCCATAATGGGAGGGACGGGAGGGGATTGGGGGTAAGGGAAACTATCGGGACGACCGGAAATTGCCCAACGATAGAAGTCGACAGTTTCAGGAAACGAGGCTGGATGAGATTTTTCACTGAGCGGGGGTCGCGCGGCGTAGCGGGGGGGGGGAGGCTTAAGCCGGTCGGCTCGGCCCCCGCAGCTCGAGGGACCTCGGAGGGACGCCTCATCAGTTTTAATAAGGCTAATGCGCGAGCGGAAAATACGATTATCGGGATATGCGCGGTTCGGCGAGAGGTCGATTAAGACGACGGTAAACGTCGTCGGAGGTGCGATCTCTCCTTCCGCTCCAGCCCCGTCCGCTGGCTTTAATTGAACGTAAAAAAATTTACCTCCGCGCCGAGAAGGCGCACACTCCCCCTCGACTTAACGAAGATCTCAGGGTCGGGAGGGGGGGGGGAGGAATCATTTTTCACGTCTTCACGTCTTTCAGCTGAATTATGAGGGTTTTATCTTGCGCGCTTCATTGTCGCTCGTTCCATCAGGCCGAGATTGCGCCGAGGCTCGATTTTTTTTTTCATCTCGCACATCTCAAGTCCCGAGATGGCTATCTATTTGATATTGGTTCGAGTTGCAATCTTCGAAAGTTGAAACGGTCTCAATGTTCTAAGATCCCGAGTTTAAATATGCAGCTCAAATTGCTCTACGTCGACTTTTACAACAACTGGTTTCACATGGATTATATGATTATTTTTTCACAATTTTTTAGTAGAAATTTTATTTACATATAATAATAAAAATATCTGGGTCGAAATAAAATCGTTTTCTCTTTTTTTAAAATATAAAAGTTATTAATAGCATTATTAACATCGCTTTTTTAGAATCAATCAAATTTCCAATTTTCGTGAAATTCATGCTGGTATCTTCTCGTATATCAGAAAAATATACTTAAATATTATGATTTTGTTTCTTAAATATCTAAGAAAAATCGACAGAATAGAAGTCTCGGTGAAACTCCAACATAATGTTCGCCCGGGTGGTTCTTAGCGCGAAAAGTATCCCACTCGTCGGAAGCCAGTTTTCGCAGAGAGCTGCCAGCTTCTGACTTCCTCGCGATAGTGGCGAAAGGAGAGGCGCGCGCGCGCTCGCTTCCTTAAATACTCGAAAAAAAAAGAAAGAAAAAAGAGGCGTCAGCGTCGGTGATTCAACCCGAGTACGGCGCAAGTTCTGCGAAAAGTCGCGCTAGCGAATCCGGCGGCGGAACGGAGAGGCTAAGATCCCCCGTGTAGAGGGCGAGCCCTGGGACAAGAATAAAAAGGAGGAAGAACGGCGCGTAGGCCCCGCGCAAACTTTCCCGTCGCCTCGAGCGCGCCCCTCGAAAAATTAACTTCGTCTCGGCGTCGCGCAAAAAAGGCCCGCGGTGTCTCGCCGCCCACTGGCCACTCGACGAGGAGGATTTGCGCGAGCGCTGCACGAAACGTGCGCCCCTCGTTGGGACTCGAGCGGAGCTCGCCCGGGACGAGATAATGGACGGGCGGCTCGGAAGGTACCTTGGCGAAGGCGGCGCGCAGCCCCGTGAAAATTACAACTGGCGAGCCTCGTAAGAACACGTTCACATGTTGGAACACAGTAAGCTACGAATAAAAGACTCGGTCGAGTAGTGCAAAGTCCTTTGCACATGTGATTGAACATGTGATTCGGGACGTTCATATACGCGCGTGGCTTAATGTTCCGGGAACATCTGTTTATAACCCGAGTAAGCGCGGCATTCGCGACGAATTTAATCGAGCGAATGCGGAAATTTTAGGAAAAAGGGCCGATGTCGCTCAGCGATGACCTAGAAAACATTCTTAGATGGGTGATGATGGTGAACGATGAAGCACAGGAGCTGTTGAATGAATATGAAGGAAGGTTCGTGGCCTCTTGTGGCTTAATCACGCTCGAGAATAAATCTACCTCTGATAGAAAGGTCTTTTAATAAAATTATATATATATATATATATATATATATATATATATATATATATATATATGAAACGAATAGTCGCACGAGTTAAGCAAAATCTGATAAAAAATCTCCCCCGGTATTCCTTATTTTTCTTCCTTTATTTCATTCTTACGCTCTTGCTCTCTCTCTATCTCTCTCTCTCTCTCTCTCTCTCTCTCCCTCTCATTCACTTTCACAAGTAGCTTAATTTTCTTTTCATTTTATCGCGTTTAAATGCTATCCAGAATTCTGTCGCTCGTCTTCTTTATCCGTGTTCTTTCAGTCTCCGTCCTAGAGGCAGAGCAGAAAACGAAAGTTACTAGATTCATTCCGGGTAAAATTCAAGTTTTCGAAACACGCTATGGTCGTGGCACTCGCGATATAAATTTCTATTTAACCGAGAATTACAGTTTCCCGAACAGTTTTTATCTCCATAAAATACATTTGTCTAATACACTCGGGATCTCTTCTATAAATCAAGGCTCCATTAAGGAGCGCGCAAATTCCAGGGTTAAAAACGACGTCTATGACACACGCATCTCCTCGATGACGAGAAAAGAACAAAAGTCTTCTGAAATTTAAATTACGATAGAAATTTGAACGGTTGGCTAGTCAAGAGCTAGTGGTAAGAGAGGAT
The DNA here is from genome assembly GCA_018907035.1 of Sycobia sp. Sy_11. Classification (NCBI taxonomy): domain Eukaryota; kingdom Metazoa; phylum Arthropoda; class Insecta; order Hymenoptera; family Epichrysomallidae; genus Sycobia; species Sycobia sp. Sy_11. The sequence goes on from JACCIC010000028.1 coordinate 3,530,384, forward strand.
TGAGACGAGGCGCAACGGAAAAAGAAAAACCTGCCTCCCGACATTGTTTCCAACTTCGAGATTGCCAGCGCGGTCGGACTACCTTTCCCTTTCCCCCTTACAAACCCTAACGGCACGTGCGCGCGCGGACACACACACGCGCGCACACACACACGCATACGCGTTCGATCGAATCACTCGAAGTGGAACAGCAGCCACAACGTAGCCGCGAGTCGAGAAGTGGAGAAAAGGACGAGCATGGAGGAAAAGGGTAAGAGAGCGACGGAGCATCGTATCGCCCTGGAAATCCGCTAAATAAATTGCTGCGCGCACTCCCGCGGGAACTTTTGTGTATTGGACAAAATGATTTATGGTCTGCCAACGTCTCTCTCTCTCTCTCTCTCTCTCTCTCTCTCTCTCTCTCTCTCTCCTCTCGAGTCCGCATCGCCATTTCCGTCCAGCGGCCTGCGCTTTTTCGCGCAATGTACATCGGAGTGTCGTTTTGGTAACCGTTTTTTTTTCTGCCCACCCTCCCATCGCCACTGCTCGTTCATCGAACTTCACGATAAAGCTCGCTTTCAGAGCTCGATAAACGGCTCGATTCTTGTCTCCCGGCATTCGAGGGGAAAGTATCTCTCGATTGTCCTGCAACGAATCATTTCTGTAAATATATATCCCGCCGTGTATTTGCCGGTCATCTGACGGAATCCTCATACGCTGTCTGGAGGAGTCTTTCCTTAAGCTCCTGCTCACTCTACTAAGAATCATATATATATATATATATATATATATATATATATATATATATACTAGAAAATTCTAGTTCGCCTATAAATTTTTTCGAATGAGCTTTGCAATTTTTGTTTGCTTTTACAAATGATAAATTTTTAAAAGTACACACTAGAACGTATTTTCATCTTAATTAAAGCAATCGATTTTATTAGAATAATCAATATTAAAAAGTCTATCTAATATTATTCAGCCTCATTCTTTTTTAAGTTAATAATTCTGAAAAAACCATAATTATTTTTTTAATTTACCAGCACTCATTCTATACTTTTATACTACTTATAACTATTCGTATTTTTTATTAAAGTTCGATTGATTCTACGATCTGAGAAACTTATCCTACCTAATTCACGTCTTCTCTTTCCGACATTCCGTTCGCATCAGTCAGTTTTTGAACACAGAATCTACTCCCTTCGGTTACTATTATCAAAAATATCGAACTCTTCGCCAATGAGCTTAATTCCGAGAAAAATATCCACGCACAGCCTCCCCGTTTGGATCGCGAGGCGAAATGATGAGTCGACGTAAAACTCGCAAAGCAGCCTGGCGGAAATATCCTCGCACGCTCGCACGCGGAAGATGTTTCTTTACGATTCCCAATGCGAGTGCCTTCGGAAAATTGCTCAAGCCCTCCGTACCCAGCCGCGCGCGACGTTCCCATTACAATAGGCCTCCGAGGTCTCGCGAAGCCTCGGGTGAAGTGCTCGTGTTCGTGAAAAGATATTCCTGGCGCCACCGTCCCCTCCCCACCCCCGTGCGAGCGCGCGCGCGCACGATTGAGCGAGGCCACCCCGCGAATCCAATCACTTTTCAATTTGCTCCGGAGATCCGCGCTGTAGAGAAAACGGGCGGCCTCTGCCTGGATGTAGAGGAGGCGTCAACAATCGACAAAGTTCTCGACTAAGCTATCTCTCAGTCGAAGCATACTTTCACAATCAGATCACACAGAAGTTATCGGAAAACTATTTTTAATGATAATTACTGCGATGAAAGAGTTGACTCTTGTAATTTAATAATAAGAAATTGTTTCACAATTTTAGCAAGAGCAAAACTTTTTTGCTTTCCTTCGAATTAACATTTCAAGAATACTAAACGAGGTGATTTATCGGAGTGATGTTTTCAGCTTTTAAACAAACGGTCACATTCGGATTTCGCGCAGAAAATTCAATTTAAAAAATAGCGCAAGACTACGTCTTGATAATACGTGTTCCATTCTAATTTATGAATTGATAACAATTTTAAGCTGTCAACTTTGAATTGTTGATAATTACCGCAACGGGAAATCAAAGCACGACAAGATTTTCTATGATTTTTAACTTGGAACAAATATACTCGAAGAGTAAAAAACTGAAGAATCGGTACGCCGCTGCTTTAGTTCCGTATGTGTCATTTTTATTTGACAATTGGGAATTCTTCTTATCGGATTCGACTTCTAAAAAATGGAAGTATGCCGAGATATTGATTTTGAATTGCTGCGCTGTCGTCGTTTTATCTTAAAATGTAGAGCGGCTCGATTGCGCTTACATAAATTCGGAAAAGTCCGCGAGGACTCGTTAAGTAGTTATCCCCGGCATTTGGTCAGCCATTTCCCCGACCTATCCTTACTATCACGGGTTACGGAGCAATATCGAATTGAATTGTCGCAAATCTACGCGCGCGTGTAGAATTTTACCTACGTACTTTCCACGGACATGTGACGCTTCGAGGAATATAAAATCGACTGAGAGAGATAGCGGGCAGCGAGACCCGAGGGCTCGCGTGCCGGGGCCGCCGAGGCTTACGCGCGCATCGCTGAACCGTGGCGTCTTGGTAGAGCCGATCGGCGCATCGGGCGAAGGCGGAAAGAGTGAAGCGAGAGGCGATCGAAGCTCGTTGAAGGGCTCGACGAGCTCGTCTGCTGGAGCGAGGCGGTTTAGGTGGCCGCTGCCGAGGCCCTTGCCTGGCTTCCCGCACGCTCGCGCGAGCCCTTTCCTCGAGCTCGTGGCACGCGCGCCAGAACGCGCCGAGCCGGAATCGCGAACGAAGTAACGCTCGAGCCAAAGCGTCACCTGTCATTCCTAGGAATTTTCTTGATTTTGGTGAAAATGTTATTTTTATCCGAAGGATGCGTATGAAGAAAACATTCTTCGCTGTCGTTATTTCCATGAGCTGTCGCTTTCCATTCAATGCCGTGTTATTACTCTGATGCTGATGCGAACAGAAAGTGCCCCTCGATTGACATCACGTTATTCAACGTAATCTTCGATAGCAGTTATGAGGTCGTGAACAAAAGAATTAAGACATTAATACTTGACTTGATCAATAAATGAGATGTATTTTGAACGGAAATACTTTTGTGCTTTACAATATCCGATTACAAGTGATAGAAAAATAGAATATAAGTTTTTTTATACAGCTTTTATGAATTTTTCCATGAATACTGGAATTTACACTATTTTTATATTTTTATAACATCAAATTTACACTGGCTTTATACTTATAAAAAGTGTGGCAATTGCAGATATCGAGCATCTATTTTCAATATATCTTATCATTATGAAAATGCTATAATACAATAATTCCCTGGTGAATGTTACTTTGATGAAATAGTAAAACATGATATCAATGATGATATAAATATGTATAATATAAACTCTCATTATTTATAATATTTTATTTGATATTTGTTGATCGTTCATATTATTATTAATTTCCAGATTCTTTATAGATTTTTTAAATTAAATATCGTTTAAATTCTATCGAAAATCAAATTTATTAAATCGCATACAACTGTGTAAATAAAAATAATAAAAACATGTAACTAATCAATGAGAATCAGAAAATTTGGACTACGATTCGTGAACGTTGCATTATATTGAAAATGAAATTCATAACCGAGAAATCGTGGAAAAAATTTATTTACAAAATTCAGTGTAACTTTTCCTAAACTACAATTATATCGTATTGAATTACATTTGATGGTTTAAATTCGTTACCTACTTTAATAAAAGCGCAATGAAACCTTTGCAACTATATTTATAAACTTGTGAGATATAAATTGAATTCTAACTAACATTTTCTCGCACTCGTTTTTCAAGTGTGTTTTACAAATTTTTACAACAGAACTCAATATTATGTTGCTTAACTCAGTATTCCGTAGCTTCGCCAAGGAATTATGGAGTAAATTTTGAAATTAAATGTATATATATATATATATATATATATATATATATATATATACATATTAAAGATGGCTCGGGAACTCTAAGCGTAAAATAGGGCCGCGCGCGTTACGTTCGATCAACAGCGACGACGAGACGACGACGACAAAGACGGACGGCGCGTCGCGCAAGGACCAGATCGTCTTCGATCGAAAGAACGAAAAAAAAAAACAAAAGAAAAAAAGAAAAACGTCGATTAAAAGTTGAAATCGTCGCGATCCGGCTCTGTCTCTTTCTCTCTCTGCGTAAGTTGAGAAACGGAAAAGTACAAAGTAAGCTCTCTCGACCGCCGCAGCGCCCCAGAAGCCACTCTAATGTGCTCGCTCGCAGCGCGGACGGAAACTTCGAGGTGACCCTGGCCACGAAGGCCACCATCTACCACCAGGGCTTGGTCGAGTGGAAGCCGCCGGCGATATACAAGTCCTCCTGCGAAATCGACGTCGAGTACTTCCCCTTCGACGAGCAGACCTGCGTACTCAAGTTCGGTTCTTGGACCTACGACGGCTTCAAGGTAAAAATGCGCCAGCTGCATGGTAGACCGATAAGACATATTTTACGCATACATAAATATATATTGAAAAAAAATATATACTTCCTGTTACTTCATACCTATGATTCATTTTTATTCCATACATTTATATATATATACCTTGTATAATACACGTTGATTATGTACCATACTGCGCTCTCTCTATAACCGCCCGCCCACCCCGCCCGCCCATCCAACCCCCGTATGATAAGCAGTCGAATTAGAAGGCGAAGGAACGGAATGGTCGAATGGCCTGCGTTGTACATATATATCTTTATACATATAAGGATTTTGTATGCGAATGCGTTGACTGTGCAAGTGTCCCCGACCAGCCTCTGTTTTGAATATTATTACTACTTATTTCTCTCTCTGTTTCAGTATGTATCTTTTATACCCCTCTCACCTATATCTTTACTTTCCAGCTGCGCGTGATACTACTGCTAACTACTGCCACAACTATTACTACTACTACTACTACTACTACTACAACCAGCACCACAATGCACGGTGCTACGTGTACATATTGTATGCGCATATATATATATATATATATATATATATATATATATATGTACGTATGTATATAATATAAATAATCCGGAAAGCAAAGCACGCGCAAAGTCGAAGCACACACTGTTCTTTATTTTTTTTGAAACAACACAAAACACGCCGCATTCTCTCTCATAAATATATTTAATCTTTGTTCTTTTCCGTTTCTCTCTCACGGCTCGCGATGATCGCGAAGCGGCGCGTTCTCCGTCCACCCTCACCCCCCGCCCCCACCTGTGTAAAAGCAAGCCGTTGGCATTGGCTTTGAGTACGGAGCGACGACCAGAGGAGGGGGGCGGGTAGAAGACGCACCGCTTCCGATACGCCTTCTTCCTGTAGACAACGCGGAAGCCGAGCACCCCACCCCCCTACACGCTCTTTCACCCTGGCCGAGGCCCCCCTGGTCGGGCGTCGCGTAACACCGGCCGTGATCCGACACTCGAGACGAACGCGGTAGTTTCGATTCTTTAGAATGTATTCTGTATGAAAATTCCACCTTTTTTATTCTTCTGTAAATACGTTTATTTTTCCCATGCGTCCGTCCTGTAGACGTACACGTACCGCTGTAACACGTACGTGCATATATTTAGCAATAATATAGTTTACCGCCGAGAGACATAGAACACACACACACACACCATTCTGGCAAGTTAGCATTGCTCATAGTCCGATATCTTCCGGCTGCGCGATTGAAGCGGCGCGATTTAGATCGATCGCGATGGTCACCTGGACTACGAGGGAATTACGATGGGTAAAACTGAGAAAATATTAATCTGCCGCAATTGATACGGCTTTTCATTACTGTTCTGACGACAACAGTAGTATTGCGATTCATTTGAATTCTATGTGATTGCGTGTTATCTGCAACTTTTTGAAATATACTTAAATAAAATACATTGAATACAGTAATATTCAAGACAATATAGATATAATTATTTTACTAATTTATTAACAATAAATATTATTCAAACCAGAGGATAAAGAGCGATTTTGAATGTAATCCAATGTAATGGAATTCATACTAGCGAGTAATAATATTTGATATATTCAATAAGATCTGTTGACTATTTGAGATATCACATACGCTATGAAAATAGTTTGAGTACGGAGATGCGATTCAATATACTCTTTTAAAATAGGAAATCCGTAATAATAGGATCCTTTTTCAAGAACGAAATATGTAATTAAAATATAAAAAAATTTTAGTGTAATCGGACAAACTGCTTTTTTGCCTGTCAATTCACATTTCACGGAAAAATAAGAATACAACCCATGAATATGTATTTGGAATCAAATTATTTGCTATTAAAGTGTAAGATCAGTTCATTACTAGAAAAATTAAAAAGTTCTAATGTTCGGTGGCGTTTATTAACAAAAACTTTAATACTCAAAATTCATGTAAACGAAATAATACAAACTTCTGAAAAATACAAATAAAATTTCGACATTCTAATTTATATTCTTTAAGCTTTTATATTATTATTCCTAATCATTAACGATCCTTAACGAAAAATCCAACCCTAAGAAAAGGACCTTACTTGTATCAAAACATTAAAGATTTCAGATATTCGTTATTTATTCCATTGCACGGTTTCATTATTTTACTTTATTTCATTCTAGAGGAAAAGCAATACTACTGTTAATTATAAATGAACGAAAAAATCTCGGAAAGTCCAGGATCGGCCTCGGTATGGAAAACTCAAGAGCGCGTCTTTCCGGGTCTCAAGAAGGATAAAAAAAAAGGCAGAGAGAAACGAAAAATACGCGCGAGGCAGGGGAAGGTGTTCACGCGCCACGAGAGAGAGAGAGAGAGAGAGAGAGAGAGAGAGAGAGAGCGAGAGAAAGAGAGGTATCACCCTGGGCTTGTTTTTTCTGTTACGGTGTTCGCAGCGCCGACGGCAACTACGAGGTGACGCTGATGACCAAGGCCACCGTCCAGTATTCGGGATTGGTCGTCTGGCAGCCGCCGGCAGTTTATAAGTCCTCCTGCTCCATCGACGTTGAGTTCTTTCCCTACGACGTACAGACCTGCGTTTTGAAGTTAGGCTCCTGGACCTATGACGGCTTCAAGGTGCCGACGAGAGAGGCGCTTATCCCTCTCTCTCCTTTCCCGCTCTGCGTTGTATCTTTGTTTTGTTTTTCATCGTTTGTTCGTTTTATCGATATTATTCTTTTGGAACTGTTTACGTTCGCTCATGTCCCTGTATTTCATTATTTTCATTTTATCATCATTGTTCCTTTTCGTTTGTCTCTTGATTTATTAACATTTTATTAACACTTTTGTTGTTTTTTTTCTTGTCATCTTCATAGGAGTTTTTGCCGTGATGTACGTCTTTATTGCGTGTGTGCCGGGTATATTGTTGTTCTGGCCTTGCCCCGCTCTCTTTTTTTCAGTTTTCGTTCGTTCGTTTGTTTTTTACCTGTCTCTCGTTATTTTTTTGAATATTTTTTTTATTTGAGACTACTTACCTGTGATTTCGCCGCAAGAAAAACAGCCCCGTGTTTACCGGTATCTTTTTTGCGTCGAATCTTTTTGCCATTTGCTGAATTGTTGTGCTACTATTCTTACAATCTCAATGTCTATAAAGAACAGTGTCTAGATATAGAGAAATATGTTGAAATGATCATTCATTTTTTTATTATTATTATTCTTATTATTTCGAGACGAATTTTGCTATCTCTCTGTTATGAAAGAGCACTCTTGAATATTTTTTGAGCGATATCTAGCATTATAGAGTGTTTTTTTTAACTGTACTAGAAATGAGACCGTTTTTATAAACGAAACATTTCCGAGCGAGGGGATTTATTAAAAATAAAATGAATCCCCGTATTTATTACTCATCGAAAGAGAAGGCTCGTAATTCTCATAATCATTAAATACAATGTTCTCCATTTGATTTATTAGATCTTTTTGAGTACGAACAGGCAAAAATTATACTTATAAAAACGCTCTCATTTTCTGTCCAAGCATATTGTTCATTTTAATTTTACCTGTTAAAATTTACATAACTATATATATATATATATATATATATATATATATATATATATATATATATATATAGCTGTGTGTTATTCACGATAGACAATTCGAAAATACTATTTAAAATTGATCTGTTTCAATATAATGCATGCAACTGATATTCAGGATTCGATTAAACGGATATAAAGCATAAAAAATTGAAATACCTCACAGGTAAATAGCCTTAAGTGTTTGTGACAAATTAGTCAATTTGGTAATAATGTGTCGAGCAATGGTTTGAGCATATTAACGATCGCACTTTTATCACTCTATCGTTGGTTGGATATATATGTATATAAAAAGTATACGTAAATATACATATACATATATATATATATGAATTATTACGTAACGATCGATTTCGCTCGTTCGTTCGTTCGTTCGTTCGTTGGTTCGTTCGTGAGATGCGCTGTTGAACGTCTTACTACATGCATACACACATATTTATATATTATATTCATGCATTCCTGTTTATCTTTTGTATTGAAAGTGTTTCTTTTTATATATACGTTGACGTTCATCGTTCGTGCATCGTTCTTTGTTTCTAATTTTAATGTAATCGTTTTTCTACATTTTAAACTATTTGATTTAATTAATCAATAAAATTTAAAAAAAAAATGATGCTGTTTAAAGGAATCTATACCCTCGCGACATATATGATTACAATAGTAAAAACAGAATTGGATAAATATTCATCAGTATTTTGTATATGGGTAATACAATGGTTTTAATAATACTTAATTTTCGTTGTTTTTTAAGATTTTTTTCATAATGCTTGAATCCAGTATATAAAAATTACCGTCCGATATGGATATAAATGCCGAATTTTTCCGCATCCCGTCAACAAACGCGATTGAAAGATATAACAGCTACATGTTTGATGATCAAAATAACTTGCGCAAAATGTTACATTTTGCAGAGTTGATAGCGATAATTCGGATGAATAAATAAATACATGATTAACAATAACAATAACAAATGAAATTATAATATAATCATATAATGCTGCTTGATGCTTGCAGAAAATATACATATATTAAATAGTCTTGAACCTGCAGTTGCTTAAAAATACTGTATCCGTTTATTTTTTAATTCAGAAACCTTGATGGAAAGTACAATGCTGTTCTGTCTGACGATTGGAGAAAGGCGCGCGTTACGATCAAATCTCATTTTTATCACCACAAAAGTCAGAATCGATGAGAAAGTAATATATCCATCGATAATCATTAATAATTTTCCATTTTGTAACTAGAATTTTACTGATGTAACATACATTTCATAATAAGAAGTTCCTGGAAATTGCAAAAAAAAAAACTGATAAAACAAACATAGCGATAACAATTTTTACCGGACCGCCAGGAAGCATAAAAATTCAAGACAGATTGCAACTCTTCTTAGACTTTTATATTTCGTATAATTTGGAACAAGTCGATATATTACAAGATTTAAGTCTTCCATTAAATGGATTGTCGTCGAAGAGAAAATAGCACAAAAATAACGTGGCGACTGCTAGAAACGACGATAGTCTACCAATATTGGGCACAGTATTTTTGAACAAATTCCATACAAGCCTGTCCCAAACCGATATCCCACTCGCATACACGTATTTACAAACAAGTACACAAACAGCAATCATTATCCATCATCCGCTAGAAAAGAGCGCCAGTTGCCGTAAAAAAAAAAAAAACGTAATTATAATTGACATGAAAATCGTACTGATTTTTAAGAAACGCAAATATATCTATTGTAGTGAGACTGGCTGTTAATTTAGTATTTTAGAATTTTATTATTATAAATATTTAGGGGCTAAAACTGCAGCAAACGATTTTGCTAAATTTTTCTGCCAAATGCCAATTAGCTTAGAAATTAAAATGCATCTTCGGAATGCAGCATATATATATATAAAGCGCTATACTAAAAGTTTCTCTGAAACTTATAGTTACCTTCGCCTAGATTCCCATCAAAATTCATTAAAAAAACTCCTTAATATGAAAAATTAAAATGCATACTAATGTAAATGTATATTTTTTTATACTTGTCATTAATCTGCACGCTTTCGACAAGTATAGAAAATTTAATAAACATATATAAAATATAAAACTAAAATGTTAAACATCAATCCTTAACCATAAGCAACATAGCGCCAAAGATTGGAATTTGTGAAGATACTAAAAAAAATGAGCCAAAACTATACGATTTTTCTAGAGAGAAAGAGAGAGAGATACAGAGAGAGAGAGAGAGAGAGAGAGAGAGAGAGAGAGAGATCGTTCAACTTAGAGAGGTAGATTGGCCATTCCAAAATCGATACGTCATGGTAGCCCAATATAGCAGAAACATTCGCTATACTTTAATGGAATACTGCGGTCCCAGGCCGGAAGCCCGAAGAGCCGAGAGCCTATGTATATATGCATTTCACGATTCGCTCTTCGCCCATACCAAATCCCGTGTGCGTCTATGTCTATATATGCATATATAGGGCGTCGACCGCGAACTTAAATTAGCAGCCCCAATGTAGATTCGATTCACTGTTCAATCGATGCGTCGCGTCGCTCCGGCGCGCGGCGCGGCGTCACGTCGTCGGGCGACTCTGATCTTTGCACGAGCGAAGGTAGGGGGCGGAATGCAAGGGGAGGGGGGAGAGGAGGAGAATTATATCAGCGGTATATAATTGTTAGCGGAGTTTTTCTGCTCGTTAACAGTCGGCGATGAATTTTTCAAAACTTTATACGCGTTCCGTCGAATTTCGGCTCGCTCCGAAAAATTAATTCGAAAGCTGACAATGAAAAATTTTTAATTGGTTGCTCGCAGAGTTTTGTTTTGGGACGATTTAAGGAAAATAAAAGAACTAATAGGATTTTGCATTTTTTAAACTCTGTTTGCATGTTCGTCTCTTTGTTTAATTGAGAAAGCTTTTTCGATAATTTAATAAAGAAAAAATAAAAAATGAAAAAAGATTGATAAATTAAAATGAATTGCTTAAATAACAACTCAAATGAAAAAATGATTTATAAATTTAAAAAGCACCATAATTTTTTATTCTACTAATTTCTGCGAGCGTTAATGGTAATAGGAACATAGAAGCCATAGAATGACACTTAACAAACTTCTAATGGAACTTCGATCACCAACGGCCAAATTCAGAGATAATATCATTACTATGTATTTCCCCTGTTCGTCCATTAAAAATATTCCTTCGAGATTCCGCGTTCGTTTCTCACGCGCGGATCGCTTCGAAACCTCGTTAGTAACATCTATGCAGAGCGATGCTGGGCACACACACAGGCGCACACAGGCACACAGACACACACACACACACACACACACACACACACACACACGCACGCACACACACACACACACACACACACACACAAATAATTTTAATCAGAGTTCCCGGGCAGGGGAGGAGCGCCAAAAATATCCCGCGTCTTCTCTCCCGCTTTAATTAACGACGCGAACGCGCGCGCTCTTCACACAGGTACACGCGCACGTCCTCCCCGAATCCCTTCCGTCGTCGTCCTCGACGATCCCTCCCCCTGCCCCGCACCGCCGATCGAGCGTTTAATTAACCCCGGCGAGCGGTGCGTTCGCGTCCGCGTGCGTCTGTCCGTCCGTCTCTCTCCCCGTCCAGGAAGCCTCGACGCGCAAATAGGCGGCTGCGCCCGCCTCGATTCCCCGCTTCTGCCGCGTCGCCGATCCTGGCGCTGTTCGCGCGTGGTGGCCCAGTTCACGCGTAAAGCGCGACGGACGCGCGAAGAGCGACTCGGCTCGAAACCGGTGGACCGGAAAATTTCGAGGTGCCTGGGCTCGAGAGTGGCCGAAAATCGAGCGCGCGCGCCCCTGGCGACTCGTTAGGCCACTAGCGCCGAGATTAAAAAAAAAAAAAAAAAAATCAGCACCAATGATCCGGACGCTAGAACTCGTTGAATTTAATTCGACCGAGATCAAAAGAATTCATTTGCATCGCATCTTATAGCCATCTATGGTCTTTCTCACGCTCTCGCCAAATGGACGTATAGATGAAGAAAATACCCTGAATTAATCGTGACGAACTTTAACGATAACTAATTAAATAAACGATAGTAAATAAATGCATTTTTAATACTGTGAATTTAGAGTTTAATTATAATTAGGTATAAATGAAAACTAAAAAGTAAAAGATATCTTATATGTATGTAGGATTGCACGATCGTTACGATACATGGATATTTTATCTAACTATATTTATATATATATATATATATATATATATATATATATATATATATACGTATATATAATCACTTGCATGCATAGTTCAAATATTCATAATCTTTTTATCTACATCTTCACATTGAAATATATAAATCTTGTTGTTTAAATTTATTATTCAGAATTTACGATCATATAACTCATAATTTTACTTGGTATACGAAATTTCATTATGCTATTAGAGTATGTAGTGTTGACAATATACTCCTGTAATTTATAGCTCTGACATTTTCTATTAAGAGCTCCTAACGAAAATAATTAGCGAGAATTGCACTATTTATCGCATTTAATTAATATATAAACATTTACAGAATATTATAAACCGTTCAACTAGAATTTTAATAAAAGGACAGATTTATGCAAGCTTAAAGCACGATAGAACTAAACTGTTGCATTGGCTTTTAATTGCAAAGGCAATCTAAGCGCCATCAATTTAATTATGCAGTCTTATTACCGTACGTAAGCGCTCTTTTATAAAATTTTACCTCTTTAGTTATTGTTCTAGTACTTTCATTATCATGATTGTTCTTTTACACACTATGCATTTACTGATATTTCTATTACTAGTATATACTTTAATGAATTTAATAATTATTATAGAGAAAGATTGTTTATTTTGAATAGATATTGTGTTTTATCTTTAAAAAAAAAGCCTAATTTATTTTCTATGAAATAAGAAATTTTGAATTAAGTAAATAAAAAGTATCCTAGTCGCAGTTACTTTGATAAAACATAATTTTTTTATGAATAATATGAGTGCACAATATCCAATAATGTGCCTCTGAAAAGAGAATGAATTTCTATAGAAAGTATTTTGTATTCCAAGATATACGTTTAAAAAATAACATTCAGCACGTGGTAAAATGACTAAGTAACTACTAATTAAATATTCGAAAAACTGCGATTAATTAGAAGGAATTTAGGAATATTTGTAGTAACACCCACAAGATCCATTATTTAATGAAGTCGCCAAGGTATCATATAGCACCGTAGATAGTTCAAGCGACAAGTAGTATAAGTCCGGATTGGGTCGGTCAAGTCCATGGCCATGCACCGAGAGTCGCATCAGCGCGGTTTAAACACTGCACGGCATCGTTCGAAGACATAGTTTCGAGTACGCCTATACGTATCGTATCGAACAGACTGCGCGCACACGCACGCACACACACACACAAGTGCGATATCGTATTGAACGTCGACCGGGAAAGTGACGTCGGTGTATCGCAGTGCGCTTTTCCGACTTCGGCACTCGGCTCTCCCGCGCCGCTCCGCAGTGCCTCCACTCGCCCATCCCCATAATGTCGAAATCGTCTCGATGAGCTTCTGCCACGACGACTCTCGACTCGTATATAAAGGAGTCGTCGCGTGCCAATTTTAGAGAATGGCCGATCGAGGAGAGCCGCCGCTGCCGCATTCCGTGGTAGAATTCAGAATTGAATTTTGGACAGAAATAAAACTAATCGATTAAGGAAACTCGCTAAATTATTTACTTTACCTAAAATAGAAGCATGTGAAGTACTTAGAAAATTTAAAGAAATTTTTTCTTAATTAATTTTAAATATCGGTAAAATGAACCGCTTAAACACGTGGCATATGCGTATTCAATTTTACACTGCAGTAATGAAAATGTACTTTGAACATTTTTATCTACTGTTCACGTTAATTACCGACTACTTTATTTATTCACATATGGTACTGAGATGGTACACTGTTTTTTTTTGTAAAAATAATAAATAATGTCTGTATCTAACACAGGAAATTTTAGACGTTATAATTAGCTGCTTTAAGAATCGTCTCTTTAAACCTATACTTAAATTAGTTACTCCAGATATATTCACCTTCTAGCTTATACAATAATAAATTTCTTCCATGCATAATAAACGACGTCGCAAGTAAATTCTACGTGTACAAACTCTAATATATTGCCAAACAATGAATAACTGTCTGACACCAAACTAATTAATTATCACTATCACTTTCCAATTAATTTCTTAAATATATCAGACATCTTTATTTCCGCCGAGGATCCCCTTAGTTTCTCGACCAAAGCAAGCAGAAAAAAACACCCCGGATAAAAGCATTTATCGAGGCCGTAAAAAGCCCCGCCTCCCAGCGAAAAAAACCACGTAACGAAGAGCACGGTTTTCCCGGCGGTTTTCGATTTTCACCCCCTCCCCTCCCCACCCCAAGAGGGCGCGCCGTTATTACGCCTGCCTCCGTGGACAGGTCCGAGACAGACCCTAATTATCGACGAAAATTGGCGCTCGCTTCTTATCGAGGATTCCCTCCGAGCCGCCTCGGGCTAATTAGTTTGAACGTCGCGCGGCGGCCCTTCGGCGGCGAGCCCAAAGTTATAAGACTCTTGCGGCCGACTAAGGGAGTGCCCGAATTTCGCGCGAAAGACGCTCTTCGCGGGATGGAAGCTTTCTGGACTGAGGCGCCGTGGCCCACCGACGATCGACGGTTTATACAACGTTGTATCTTTCCCTTGTACGGGAATTGTCCCCCCCCCCCTCGGTACTCGCGCTAACGAGGACACAGTTAATCCTGTCAGGTGGCGATACATTAGAACGAAATTAACGAGGCATTGATTTTTCCACGAAACGCGATGTGTGATTTTTACTATAGTTACTATTATATTTCTTACATTATAATTTAGGCAATCAGAAGCTTTAATTTTAAAGCGGAAAAATCTTCACGAAAAATCTTCAGGCACTGCTTTTTGCAGCTTATCGCAGCATCTTATTTTTCGTAGAACATTTTAATTTTGCAAACAAGGGCACGTTTAAAAATTGTGAGATCGTTGTCATAAAGAATTCAAACAAACCTCAAGAGGGAACGCAATAAAAAGTTTGTGGATAAAGAAAAAATCTTCTATCGAGCTATCCATTTTCTCGATTTTATAGTTAATCAATCTAAATAACTTATTAAAAAAAAAAACAAATCAACGAGCTTTCGTATAACTAAACTAAAATTTTTTCAATAAAATTGTTTCACAAAATGAAAGTACTTAATATCGAATTTTTACAGGAATTCGTAAATTCGCACACCTGCACTTCTAAATTAAAAAACGCTTTCGATCCAGATTAAGCTGGAACAGCACTCTCGCTGTATTATCTTTGGAATACCAAACGACTTAATCTCGATACGTCGCGACTGTGTCTCTTCTCCAAATTAAATTATCTTCAGTAGTATCATCCTGGGCAGGCCGACGGATCCACTTAAAACGCCGTTAGGCAATTTCGTTCTCGTTTTCTCTCTCTCTCTCTCTCTCTCTCTCTCTCCCGCTTTTTTTGCAAAAGCCTCGGCAAAGCTAAGAGTTGCGGCTTGTAATTTGCAAGTTTAATGCTTCGCGAGCATAGGCCGGAAGCGATTCCGTAATCTCCCCCGGGCGGCTGGGCAAACTAGTTATGGCATTAATGCATTTTACTTTCTCATTATACGCGGGTGCCACAGTCAAACGCCTTCCGATATCTTAATTTCGGAACGACACTTCTGCCGTTGTAGATACTAATTAATTCAACCAAATTGATGCGCATATTTTTCATTCTGATGGATTGTAGCAATTTTATATAAAAAAACCGAAACATCTCCTTATACTTTGATAATTAATAAATTGCTAGAAAAGATATGGATGTTATAGGTGGTGAAATAATTTCCCGAAGACTTCTTCGTTATCCTCATAATATTATTGTTCTATATTATTATTTGAAATATTAATTAAATCTCGCAATAGAGCTTTTAATCCATTTTCCATTTATTCGGCCAAAACTTTTTACGATTCATCGAAATTACTTATCGTTTAAGCTCATGATTAATCAGCAAAACTTTGAATTCCATTGCCTTACAAGTGCTTTTGCATTATTCAGCATCATACTAGAAAACTGGTATCATGCATTAAATAAATTTTTCAATATTCGAAGGAACAAATAAGCGCTGCACACATTAAAAAGTATTCCTAAAAATTCCATCTAAATTTCAGTGCCGCATGTACGGCCGTTTTCCTCGGAAACGCCACATAACCGGATTTTAATTACAAAAAATATGAAGTTTAAATGAACGCGATATTTCCTGCTATCTATGCAGGCCGTGATGATGACAAAAAAAAAACAATTATAACAAAAATAAAGAGGAATATGATGTATTCGCGAAAAATAACTTACAGTGCAGTGTGCGAGCGATGGCTCAGCAGTGCCGGATTCTCCTCATTCCCTGTAGTTTACCCTTTTAATAATCCTTTTATTACAATTTTGACCCATTTTTCTCTTTTTTTTTCTTTTTTTTTTAATAAAATGGCGAATTTCATCATTCTTTATAGTTTGTTTCCTCTACGTTCGTATGAGAGCTTTTATTGCGCACAGAAAATAGGGAATAATATATAAATCTTGAATTTCTTTTTTTAATAATGCACAATCTTCTTGAATAGTATACAGCTCATAAATAAAAACGTCCACTGTAATAAACGATTAATTAACTTCAAGAAAATGACAAATATCGCTAATTAATTCTTAACTAAATACACATTTGAGTATTCACTGTTCAACGTCCCGAAACAAACTTACTCATTCAACAATAGAGCCAAGTTTAGATTACAGTTAGCCATGCTAGATTTTACACTGACATTTATCAGACTAAGAGTTGAAATTATCAATTAGGCACCATTGTGAGCTCAGAATTTGTATAAACGTCCCTTCCTGCAGTGAAACGAACCTATTCAACCAATTCGACAGTCGTAAAAAATCGTTAATTAAGCCCGAAAAGATCTAAAGTCGGTGTAGCTCGCGCCGGTCCGGAGGCAGGCAGAAGGGCGAACCAGGGAACAAAAGGAGGGACGACGTGTCGTTCCCTGTAAAACCTATAAATTAACGAATAGCCGTAATAAACTGGCCGTGTCCGAATCAGATTTTATGCATTGGAATTGGTTATCGACCGGTTCATCTACGGGACGTTAAATCTACGCGAAGCCCAAAATATAAGCGCTTGTCGAATCGCCCCATCCTCGTCGCTCTGCCCTTTTCGTTTAAAGCATTATATATTCGTATATCAACGCAATATTCATGGTCTTGTATGGACTTCGATGTACATTCAAGAGAGAGAGAGAGAGAGAGAGAGAGGGTGGGGTGGGGGAGGGCGATAAAATGAATGCGCGAACTATCCATGGATTATTGACGTCCTATCAATCGAAATGGAATAATGGCCCCGGCTCGGCCGGGCCCTCGATTCGGCCCTCATTGGCCCCCGATGGGCGTACCGTATAAATGTAAAGCGCGAAATCTTCGTACCGCGCAGGGCGACAAGTTCGAAATTAAATTAGGGCACTAAAAGCGGGATCGATGGCGTTTTCGACTGAGCCGCCAACCCCCCCCCCCCTCCGCCCCGATCGTAAAATCGTTAGCTCATCGAGGAGGCGAATTCCCGGCCGTGATTAAAGTAATTTTAGCCCGGCTCTGAGAATTGATATCCTAAACGAGCAGGCGGCGAGCACATTTGATCCGCGTCTATTTCGTCCGGCGATTTATCCATTAATGAACAAATCAATTTCGCAGGACGGATGCAGCGGGCGAAACATTAATGTGGGAGAAAATAAATTCAATAAAGTTTCTTTTAATGCACCGGTATAAGAAAGTTTACTCGATATTTCGGTTAGATAAAAGAGCTGATTTTTTTTTATGCTTCAGCGCCGCTAGCAGCAGCAATTAGGCGTTGAAATCGCCGCTTGGTACGGAAAACTTTCAGCCATTAATTAGTACGAAAGTCGTGAGAACCGAGCTGCAGTAATAAGAAATGATAAAGTTTCCATTTGAACTTGATCCCGATTAGGAATGAAAAATCATTTTCTCATTACACGTTTTAATTGTATATGTAAAATTTTCGCCTTTTACATTTTCAGATAAATAGTTTACGAATATAATTTAATGATAAATTAATCTCGAAAAGTTTAAGGCGCTCTAAAATCATCTCCGAAAGAGTTCAAAAGTTTTTGTTATGCGATAAATTATTGCGGCGGATTACGCTCGTGGAGCGGGCTATAATGAAATTCCACATTTATTTTAAAATCCGACACTCGCGTAAGCGCGTTAATTTATCGCGCCGAGTTTACAAAAATTTGTCGAAAGAAGAAAGAAAAATTCCACCAAGGAATTAATTGCTAAGAACGTTGGATATTATACGTATTTTAACAAGGTAATAAAAAAAATGCTGTGAAATTTACGAGTTCTCGCGATGGATATTAGGGTGAAGCAAAAAGAATAGATTTGAATTACTATCGAGATAATAACGTCATCGAGCAAGTAATTAAAATTCATCGTTTGTCGAGATTCTTGAAAGTTCGCTCACTTCTTCTCTCCCCACCTTTTACGCGTCACGGAAAAGGGTATAAATAATTAATATCACTTGCCAGCGGTATAAAGGGCAACATTTATCGTTTTCTTATTGTTTATCTCTTTATTTAGAGCTAATCATAAAATGAGGAGCTAATCGTAAAATTACGCCACTCTGCAGAGCGGACATCTTTTGCGATCGCTCTCGAAAGAGAAAAGCCTTATGACTGCGGGATTTATTATTTTCCTTTTTTTTAGTGCCGATTTGCATACCTATTCTCCGCGACGTATACGCGTTGGACGAAAGTGGCGCCCTCCCTCTCGCTCCCTGGCTCAATCTCCCTATCTATCTCTCTCTATCACTCACTCTCATTCTCCTTTTCTCACCCTCCCGGATCCTCTGTTTTTATTTCCGCGTCTCTGCGTTGGCGCAATGCGCGATGTAAAATCGTTATTGCGCAGCCAAGGGCCAACGACGCGGGAACGTCGCTGGCGACGCGTCGTCGCGAAACTATTTCGGGAATCCCATTTGCCATGCGCAAAATTTTCTCTTTCTCGCCCTCCCTCCCATTCTTTCATTTTCCCTCGCTCTTCGTCCTTATCTTCGCCTGCACTTTAGTCCATTGCAGCTATTGCACTCCCTTTTTCCAACGACACGTACTTTGCTTTTTTACAAATCGATTTCCTTCGAAGGTAAATAAACAGCAAATGACTAGTGAAAAGCGAAACATCGTCATACTACGTAGGTTTCCAACAGTTTTAGTCGCAATATAGCGGTTTATTGTGGTCTATTGCATATTAATAAATTATGCTAATACGACAATTCGGTTAAAAGATATATCGTTATTTAAATTTTGTACAATAAAATAAATCGAATACCAAAAAATAACAACTATGGTGAAAAAAGATTCAGCAATAAACTAAACAATTTTAGGAGTACACTGCATGATTTAACAGAAATTACTTTTGTTGCAACATATCTTTAATTCAATATTTTAAAAATGTCACAACTTGTTAAACTAATTTGTAATAAAACTATCACTGTCCCTAATATTAAAAACGATAACGAAAGTTTCTATTGGTCAAAAAAGGACAGCATTCTGAAATATTAAAAGTATCAAACGAGAAGAAATGATTTGAAGCTTGCGAATTTTAAGTATAGAGGATCAACCATAAATCCTAATAAAATATCATAACATATACTAAATCAAACAATATGATCGCAATAATTCTCTTTAGGATATCTAACCACTTAATCATTTTCACGGCCGTTTATTTCCTTTTCAACGGAAAAGCTATCGAATTGCTTCGCGCATTACAATATTCAAATTCGGCCCCGACTCTCCCCCTTCCCCCCGCCCCGGCCGTGCTCAAATAAATATCGAGGTATCGAGCCGCGAATCTAGCCGAATCCAATGCAGAGCCGCGCTCGCGTAAAAGTGGATTCGCGCAAGGAAACTGCGATAATTCGATAAAATCCGATTAGGCCGGCGAGGCTGACGAGTTAAGCTCGTAACGATCAATCGCCACTTCCGGACCGAGGATCGAGGGGAATCGCAAGACTGACTAATCAGTCAACATTATAACGGTGCACGATGCAATTTATAACGAAAACGCCTTGGTCGATCGAGACGAGCCCCAGCGAGAAAGTAATTTCACGCCGAGACGGCCGGGGCTCCCGTTCGCATCGATAACTCCCTCGAACTGAAGAAATTGCGCCGACGACGCTTCGCCGAGAGCTACGGGAGCTCCCGCTCGCCGCATGCGGATGGAAAAAGGCGACTCGCGCTCTTCGCCGCTGCGGCTCGTTCCGGCCGAGCGGGCCGATCGGAATTCTACCCACCGACGACAAAATCGACCCGGCCGAATAATCCGCGCTGTCGATCGACGACGCCGTGCGACGAAAAGTCGGAACGTCTCTTCGGATATTCCCGTTTGATTATTCCATTCGTCCGTGATGCGGGGGAGGCGACAAGAAAAAAAAACAGAAAAAAAGAGGGGGGAAAAAGAGCAGAAAGACGCAGAAGGAAACGTGCCGTATGCGAATCGACAAAATATGTATAGAAGACGTTTGCTTTCCCAAGCGCATACCTCGCATGGCCGACCACGATCCTGCATCTGATCAACGCGCATCCGCGCCAGGACAATAAAATTCCCCCGTACTCCCGAAATTCCGCAGCGCGCTTTTACAAAGCCGCGGCGCTTATCCTCTTCCCGAATTTTCGTCGCCGTCCCGGCGTCCTTTGTTTCGTCCGCCCGTCCCCTCGCGCCCCTGCCATCTGTCTTGCCCCCCCCTCTCTCTCTCTCTCTCTCTCTCACTCTCTCTCACGCCATCTCACCCTCTCTTTCTCGATTTCGCTCGCCCGCGGTGTCGCTTCCTCCGGGCCGGAGAGGCGCGCCGCGCCGGAAAGTGGGTCGATCGATAATCGCCCGATTCGCCGGCGGTTATTTCGGAGCGCGGAGGATTCGCGAGCCCCGATATTCGTCTTGCGAGTTTTTTTTCCCCCCTTGCGTTCGTTTCGCGGATGCGCGCACGCGAGCGCGCGCCCCGTTCCTTCCTTCGTCGGTTACGTCGGCTCGCGGATGACAAGAGAAGGTGGTAGAGGGGGGAGGGGGGTGACGGGAGAGGATATAAGAAGGGCCGCGCATTTTTGCCTTGACTTGCGGCGGAGGGGCCGAAACTTGACTTTAATCGAGAAAAAAAATTGTGAAGCGCCAGGAAGTCGGGAAGAATGTTCAAAGTGTAACGAGTTTATTTTTCTCTCTCGCTTTCTCTCTTTTCTCAAGCGGCGCCTCGTCGCAGCAAGTTTTTCATAATGAAAACTTCACGAGATTATTGACAGCGGCGCGGGGGGGAGGGGGAGGTGTGGCGTAACATCTGCAAGATTAAAACAAAATTTTACGTTCTCTTGTAATACTTGAAATAACTTGAATCATTTAATCGTAGGTCTAAAACGAACGACGAAATGCTCGAACGGGAACTGATCGGCTTCGATCGCACTATGAAATAATATTGAAGATTAAAAATGTAACGCTGGAAAGTACATTTAAAGCGCGATGTATTATTAACTTAGAAGAGATCCCTCGACCGAGCCGGCAATACACAGCGAGAATGTAGAAAAATACCCGAAAATTCAGAAGCATCGCTCTCCCAGGACAGCTTTGTTCGAGTCCCAGGGCGCGCTTTTTCTTGCTCCTGCTCCCAAGATTTTCCGCCTTGGCCTCCTCCTCCTCTCCCCCCCCCGCCCTTCAGCCGCCCTTTTTCCCCGCTCCGACTCTACCTTCTTTGCCGGCTACCTCGCTCCTTTGTGCCAACCCCTCCACGGTATATAAGAATATTTGTTTTTGTTTCCCTTCCTCATTTACCCGCGCCTTTGTATCTCCCGTCCCTTTGGCTTCCCCGGCTCCGCCCTCTTCCCTCTCTCGCCCTCTCACTCTCGCCTGCTCTACCGCTCCCCCTTCCACCCCCACGCCTCTATATATCGGATGCTCGCCTTCCTTCCCAGCATAGCTCCTGCGTGCCTCGCGGAGTTTATTTTTCCTCCGTATATATACACACAGTTCAGTAACTTTATTTTCCGAAGTAGCTACATTATTCAAACGCTCTATCTCTTCCTCTCTCTACAGATATCTCTCCCTTCCTCCCTCACTCCCACCGCCCTCTCTCTGTCTCTCTCGATCCTCCTCCCCTCGTCTAGCTCGCTGGCCCGTTTTATCGTTTCTGTTTCTGTACGTCCTTGAAGCTTCTCCGTATCCCGAGCCCCGACCTCGTCGAGCTTTGTACACAGGCGCCCGGAAGCACAGTAAGGACTTCATCAAATCCTGAGAGACTGATTTGTTTTCGCAACGGGCGAGATGGAAGGCGGAGAGGGGAGGGGGCTACAATTGACAGTCCGGGAATAAAGCCACGACGGCTCTCGGGCAATTTAACATTAGCCCGCGCCGAGTTCGTCCTTAATGCCGTGGAATTTATAATTCATTGTTTCGCGCATGTGCAAACAGCGCCTTGGCTCCGGATAGTACGGAAGTTCAAAGTCTTGGCTTCGCTTCGGCCACCGAATAATTTAGCCTCGGCAAATTCCGGAGTTTGTATGGAAAACACGTTATTCTCGCGCGGGCCGTATAGCCGTCGCCGTACGCTCATATCCTGGCATATCCTTCATCTTGCTCTTGTATAGAAATTTCGTGTTCCGGTTTTTTTTTTTTTTTTTTTTTTTTTTTTATTTCGCAAATAAATATGTCGCGTACACGAATTACCGAGGCGGAAAAGTTTCGAGTTGTAAGATTTATGCTTTTGTTTTACGATTAGCGCGGTTCCGAGAGGGACGAGGGGAGGAAGGGCGGAACCGAGGCGACCTCGGCCTCTGCCATTCCATCCGGGCGTGCTGATTTATATTCCGCGAGCGAGCACAAAAGGTGGGGACCGTCCCCACGAATCTCTCATCTCTATCGCGGCCAAAAATTTCTAATTTACCGAACGTCGCGTCCGCGCCGCTCGTCGGGAAAAACTAAAACAGCGCCCCCCCCCCTCCCCGTCCCTCCCGCCACCGCGGCCATAAAATAAAGCGAGCATCGGTGTATCGAGGCGCGCGTCCCACGAGGCACGAGGGAGGACAACTCTCTCGCGTCGGCGATGACGGGACGAGCCGCTCGACGAGTCGTCTTGTTGGAGACGACAGGAGTGACAGAGTGTGAGAGAGAGAGAGAGAGAGAGAGAGTGAGGGGGAGGGGGTGACTAAGCACGTAATCCAAAATAACCAACGCACGAATCGCATAAATTTATCCCAGCTTCCTACCGTCCGCAAACATTGGTCACGACCGACAACTCCGCGGAAGAAATATACGGTCGATCGCATTCGTTGTATATTTGTCTCCCTCTCTCCGCCGCTATACACCTCTATCTCCCCCATCTCACTCACTCTCTCTCTCTCTCTCTCTCTCTCTCTCTCTCTCTCTCTCTCTCACTTACCCACTCACTCCCTCCTTCACATTCTCGCTTCCACTATTCTGCAACATCCATCATTGTATACGTCGTACCGACGAGAGACTAGATAATGACAAAAAATCACTTCCTGTCAGACTGCCATAGACACAATTGGATTTTTCGACGCTTTCTCTTTACATCTTTTTCGATTCGTTTTTGTCACCCATCTTCGTCTGTTAGCCTGCGCCGCGTTTTCTCCGACAAAATATTCAGTGTTATCATTAACATAAGCAATTTACAAGAATTACTCATAACGCGTACGCGTGATCAGTAATATTTAAAGAAAATCAACATCACATTATGATATGTGTAAAATTCATTAAACTGAAGAAAAGTTCGCGTGTAAAATTAGGGCGAAAACAAAAACTACAACACAAAAAAAGGTTTGCAAATTAAAAAAAAAAAAAAAACGAGGATCTATAAGAGCGAGATTCGTCTTCAAGTGAACGACGAATATAAAAGAGTTACAGTAGCTAATCGCTAATAAAACCGGCGCTTCGTTGTCCCGCATTCGCGCCGAGGCGTAATTTTAATTCAGCCCTGCTCGTCGCTAAAGGCAGCGGGCGGAGTAGGGGATTTGACGCGCCATCAATCGGACTGCAAAAGAGAGAATTCCGGCTGTCGAATAAATAAACGGCCACGAAGCCCCCTTTGCCGAGAGGAACCGTTCGTACCATTTTTCGCGCGTCCAACCCAGCCGGCTATCTTATATCCTCGCGGCGACGCACCCAACAATTATCGACGCTGGCGGTCTCGGCTGGGGGGGGGGCGCGACCGTCGCTCGTTCGAATCGCGGTTTCGTGCTCCCCGGCTTTGTTTTTCGAGCCGATTAATCCGCGTCGCACTGACCGGTATGGATGAAATTTTTCAATGGGCGCGCGGCTTTACCTTTTTTTTTGGCCCGATGAAACGGTTTATTTACCAAATACCGAAACAATGTATTCGACGTTGTTAAAACGTGGAAGTTCCGATAGGTGCGATGATTAAAGATAAACACAGCTTTGTCCTACAGCCTTTTTCCTCCTGAATACATGGGAAATTCTATTCTTTGATAAAATTCGCGTAATATTGCATTAATGTCGAAGATTTCATACAGAATTAAATTTTGATAAAAATTTCACGTTTAATGAGGATTTATAATGACAATGTTTTTTCGGCGATGACGTCATTATCAAAGATCAAAGTCTGAAAAGATGTTACAAATTCCCAAGAAAGGCACATAACGGGAAGATAGGAGCAACAGTTACGGTGATGAATGTAACGTATAAATAATCCAGAGCTGTACAACATTAAAGTTTTAATGCAATGATTACGACGATTAAACATAACGTTAATTTAATGTTAATTTAACGAGTAACTTTAATTTGAATTTTTAGAAACTAATTGTAAAAAATGTGATAGATCAAGATTAATGATGCCATTCGCAATATTTTTATTATTATTCACAGCTTTTAGTATTTCAAGAATTTCTAAACCATGTTATGTAACCTTGTACTTTTACGTAGGTTGTGTAATCATTGATATTTATTTGAATTAATATTATACAGGTTTTCTAAACAACTATCTGACATGCCTTTCGTTTTTTTTGGTTACTTTTGAACGATTTTATATCTTCGTTGAGAAAAATATTTACAATTGATTTCACGAACGCTCTTATACATAATTACTCTTTTCGCACCTTGTCCCTATCTTTGATAACAGCATCGTAGCCGAAACAACGTTTTCAGAATAAATATTCTTGAAATTATTCAAGTATTTTTTTATTCGTAAATTAACTAGATAAATGCATATTCTAAGTAACACCGTGTTGCAAAAAAAAAACTTTAATTGATAGTAACAATACGCTGCGAGCGCAGCGCCCGTTCAAGTCGCGCTTCTCACGGAATCTTCCCCAATGTCACGCCACGCAATCTTTCACGTTCATTTTACATCTCATCAATCTCCTTCGGCTCTATCTCTCTCTTCGTCAGGTGAGCCAGACAAGATTAACCAATATAATTAAATCCGCGATTAATTATTTGCGCGACTGCGCTTAATCCAGTTTGCACAGACGCTGGCTTCGCACGAGCTCCTGGCGCGATTCTCCCTGCGATTTCGCGACTGATGGCCGGATCTACCAGAAATATCGTTCGCTGGTCAAAAGGTGGTATTCGAGGAAATTCTGCTTAAGACTTCAGTCGATTTTCGGGAAAGCATAGATCTTCATGATATTATATTACGACAGTAATTCAAAATGAAAGAACGGTAATGAAAATAAGGATTGTGTGTGTAGAGTGTAAAGATAAATAAAATTATTATACATTGACAAATGTTCTTTTATATTTAAAGACAGGAACTACTGATGATCAAAAGCAATGGAATTAATATCAAACTGCTTCATTTTACTGTGAATTTCGAGCGCCTGTGCCACGATGACGACCAATTAAGAAATAAATGAAAAAACGAATCACTTAACGCCCATTCGGGCATATAATTACAAGCTGAACAAATTTCAGGCCCGCTAACACTCGAGTACACGAAACGCCCCGACATAAAAATATGCGCTCGGCATCGCGCAGCGCCGCCGCGGGCTTCCGCAAATCATCAGCGACATATCGGCTCTACGCAAAGATGACAACAACGAAAAGGTCACCCGCACCCCTCCCCCTCGCGTGTGTCAACTGCCCCCGAGGCCGGAATCCGCGAGCTTACTTTCGCGCTTTCGCGACCTGTTGATTGAAAAAGCGGCGCTTGGCTTTGATTTCTTTTTCTTTCTTTGTTTGCTATTTTTTTTTTTTTGGCATTTCGCTCCGTTCCGACCAGCATTACTACTCCGCGGTAGTAATACAAGTCCGCTTCGGGTTTCTTTTTCACGTACAAATACAGCTAAATGTTAATTCGGCTTTTACAATTTTTTATTGGCGCTATACGCTGGCGATTCTGGTTGTCGTCAAGCGTAAATATACAATGTACTTTATTTTTTTACCCCGGTAGTTTGTAAAAAGAAATAAAACGACGGTATCGTTAAAATATGAAAGTGATAGAAAGCCTATTTTATACGCAACTAATACGTCGATAAGACTTCACTGAAACGAATAGACGCGAAACCGCAACTTTGGTGCAGAAATAATATTGTAACGAAAGTCGAGCGTAAGTAAAAAGTAGAAATAATACAATAAATATACTACCGATAAACGATATTCCGGCATGCGAAACTTATAAACGACACGAGCAGTCAAAAATTTTATTTCGAAAATAATTCGATAAAAAATAAAAGGAATGGAAGTGGCCTCTATCGAAGATGGTTTATGCTTACAGCGCGCGTGCTCGGGCGAACTAATTCCGAATCGCTCAATGGAGTCGAGTTCGTACCCTCGTCGCAGGCGTAAAAGAAAAAGCCATCCGTCACCGACGACTTCCTCCGCCTCCCGACTCCCTGATCGCACCGTGCAATTTCCCCTCGCGCTTCCAGTGCGAAAGGAAAGGACCGCGTATAAAAAAAAGAGGGCCGGGAAGGGGGGCGGTCGGGAGGGTCGGCACCATCTCTCACGCGAAGAATGCAGGGGAACAGAGCGATCGGGACGGGGTCGACGGAAATAAAAATAAAAGGAAGGGGGGGGCGAGACGCGAGAGAGATAACGAGGCGATCCGACGGATTGGGGGAGAGATGAGCCACGTGGCACGATAAACAGCTCGCCGATATAAATTCGATGGAAAAGTCGACGTGGTCAGCTGGATCGAGGGAGGCGAGGGGGCTACTTGTGGGTGGCGATGACGACGCGAGGGTAGGTCAGTTTGCCGCGAAGTGCGCGTCGTTGCGCGCCTCGCTCAGCACTGTCGATGCAGTTTCTCACGAATCTCGTCCACAAGACGGGCAAAAGTCCAATAGAAATTCTACCTCGTGCTCTCTTCTTTTTCACTCCGATTTACGTCGGGCCCAGAGGCAACCCGGACAGATCCCTTCGCGTGTACAACGCGCACATAATATAAATATATATATATATATATACATATATATAGCTCGTATCGATCGAGCCGCGCGTGAGAAGGAGCGAGGGAGACGGGGAGCGAAGGGCCGATGAACTTTCCGCGAACGCCCTCCCCGCCCCGTTCAATTGTTGAGCTCTCTGTTTTTAAAACACCACCGAGCGAGGGATCCGGGGACAGTCGAGAGCGTCCGCTAAATTACTCGGGCTAATTATTTCGTAGCAGCTGGATCTCTTTTAGGTAAGAAGAGATAGCGAGTGGGGGGGGGGAGAGGAATGGGTTCGAAACAGAGTCGGTCGATTCGAGACGATTAAATTGAGTTTTTTGCGAGACGGCCTCTCAGCTCGGAAGAGGATTTAAGCGGGGCTTATCGTTTTGTTTTTATGCCGTTGTTGGCGTCCATTGGCTTATAACGGAGGGTAGTTCTTTTCCGAAAGCCAGGCAGTATAGTTATAGCAGGTTTTTCTTTTATCGCGAAGAGAATCGCAATTATGCCGTGATAGTACTCCTTGTTTCTCGTAATGGGCCCGATAAGATATGTGTCGGCAGAAGATAATGTCCGATACCTCGGTGAACAGAAATATTTCGTCTCTTCGATGGGACGAAGAAAAAGCTGGCGGAAAAACTTATAGATTTGCAATGCCAAGCAATGGAAAGCATAAAAGCTACATAATCTGGTTCAAAAGACGTTCAATATCTCAGTTTCTTTACCATTTTAAAATAATTTGCTGCTGACGAAGACTCTTCGCTTGATAAACGCTTTAAAAACGAGCTGTTCAATATCTTAATACTTCATACGGTCAATAATAAAACTTCTAAACGAAATTTTAACATAAATAATAAACGTTTGCCCGTATCTGGTTAAACTCCCAAAGCGCATAAAGCAAATGTGTCATCGGCACTTGAAACTTTCCAGCGTGTAATCGTAAAACTATTCAAAGACAAACGACCGACGCAGCGATCTGCATATTAAACGAACCCAAATTAAACAGCCACTTATAAAACAAATTATTCCGACCGTTAATGTCGCGTGTAGTCCAACCAGAAAACCGCGACACTACCGCTCCGCTTATACTGGATAAATAGAGAAATATACGTCCAACAACTGCGGCCGAATGTTAAATTACGCTCTCTGTGTATTAAAAGAAGGAGAGGGGGAGAGAGAGAGAGAAGGAGAAAACAAAAAGCCGCATGAAAATAGAAAAAGACAATTACCACCAACGGCGGCGGCAACAGCTCTGTCGCGGGGACAGCTGGAAGGAAGAAAACGTTGCCGCTTAAACGCGCGGGAGAGCACGCGCGTAAAGCCCAGGTCGAAACACACACAGACACACACACACACACACACACACATAATCAAGTTCAACACGCATCGAGCGGCGATCTCGACGGCGACAAGAAGAACGAGAAAAGCTCCCATCCCCGTGACCGCGCGGTCCGGGCGGGCGAACGAAACGGAGAAAAATTAAATAAATGACAAGGGCGGAAAAGAAATTCGCGGGACGAAGAGAGCGGAAAATGTGGAGCGCGGGATGGCCAAAGTAAAGAGTAGCGTAAAATGGCGCATACGCAGTGACCAAGGCGGCAGCTCGCAGGCAGCCGCTGTATATCCAGTGGTGGCTCGGTGGCGAAAAAAATTTTCACGGAGTCGTTGTCGCGCGCCGTGTAACAGCCTATACGTATTGCACGGGGCCGCGCGTCCCGTCAACCCACCCATCGTCTCTGCGTCTCTCCTCGTTATTTTTCGTTATCTCTCGTATGTGCAAATACGCCTCGTTCCCCGTTTTTAATTCGATCCATAGGTGTGTCTGTATAAAAACCTCCCCCCCCCGGCCACCCCACCCGCCTACCTTCCTCCCCTCCCCTCCCCCCCTAGCGACAATACCCTCTACATCAGCAGAACGCACTCTCGACGCTATGGCAATGCTACATCAATATATATATATATAAATAAATACATGTTCATATTGGTTTTTTAAAAAATTTTTTTTAGTATCGCTATTTTTGAATACCCGAGTTGCTGTAGAGGAGAAGCCTGCCTGTGGGAAGTGCGAGAGAATTTGTGCATTCTTTTTTCTTTTTTTTTTTTATTCTAACGTTCCATCCCCATCTCTCCCATTGTTCTTCTTTCTACCGCAGTCTCTTTTCACCTTTCTCCCTTTTACACATCCCCGTTCCTCTTTTTCTGTTTCTATCTATATATAATACATATGTATATGTGTGTATATATATACATATGCCATCGTTTTATCTGTATGTGTGTGTGTGTATATATATATATACGAGCCTGCAGTTTCTGTTTGTTTTTTTTTGCGTTGGGCATAAGCGCTCGAAGTATAAAAGCGCAACATATAACTATCTATATATTATAGATTTCTTAGCAGAGCACGCATCGCACCTCTAAAAATGCCCTGGTGTAGCGATTTGAAGCGATCCCAAGATACGACGACTGTCGAGCGACGTTTTTTTTTTCGAAAGCATGACGATCATTTCGAGTATTTTTTTGTTCCTACGGAGTTAGTTATACGAATAATTACTTTATTGTATTTTACCATTAAAATGCATTTATTATGCGCGTTAAATATGCACATTAAATATGTTAAACTACATTACATTTATTCAAAAATATGTAAATAACGTTTAAACGACTGTGTTATAAAGGTGTTTTTATAACCATCGGTAAACAGAAAGCCTCGAGCTTTGAATAAATAATGCAGATTTCGGAAATACTATTCCAGGCATCGTTCATTTACTCATGCAAAGAAACCGAAAGGGATTATAAATCGTTACAGCCGAGCATGCGCTTTGGGGGTGTGATAAATCGACACTGGGAAGAAGCGAGTCAATTTGAGAAAGCGAGCTTCGCTATCGGAAGAACGGGAGACCGACAAGGACGGTCTTTGAGTTAGCGCATTAATGAAAGCCAATTCGATGAATGGCACAGCGAACGTAATCCCGAACCAAGCCAGGCCGACGAGACCGTTTGGGATACCGTTCGGCGCGTAAAGCTTCCCGGTGCCGAGACGTAGCACGTCGTAGACTTAGCCCATGATCGACGACTGATTCGAAAGTTTGCCCATAATGATGTTGATATAGCGCTGGTATATTGAAAATAAAATATATATATATCTCAATCTCGTCGTCCCTTTATATTTTTTTTTCAGACGCGCGCCTCCACGGCATGTAAATACCCCTTGGTTGATTTTGGCAAATTTCTTGAATTACCAAACGCCCCGGGATTCGCGGAAAATTTATTAAGGTTGCGAATGGCACCGAGGATATAATCCGAGAACTTAAAAGTTCTGGCAATTAAAGCACAGTCGTCGGAGAGCCAGTAGCGTATTCGAGTAACGCGACGTCCGGAAATATTTCCATTCATCGAAACAAAAAAAAAAAATTAGAAAAATAGAAAAATAGAACAAAAAATAGAAAGGGACGACGATGGTTAATAAAGAAAAAAGTGAACGCCAAAATGGGATTATTGTAGGTACAGCTTGGCTATATATATATATTTGAGGGGAGCAGCGTTCGCGCGCGGCCGGAAAAAAAAGCTTGCCTACGGCCAATCTCCGCCGCGCGTGCGAACGGCTCCGCACAGAAACAGATGTACACCACACGAACGCACGCACGCACAGAGACAAATATACGAACAGAAATACACACACACACACACACACACACACATACATACATACGCGAATACGTACATCAATTTAAACACGAAACTAGAATAAACAGAACATGCAAACGACAAAAAACAACAACGGCCCACTGTAATAACGGTCGCTAAAACGCTCTTTTTCTTCTCTCTTTCTCTATCATTCTCTGGGCTTCGCTGAACCGCATCAGGTGGACCTCAGGCACATGGACGAGAAGACGGGCAGCAACGTCGTGGACGTGGGCGTCGATCTCTCCGAGTTCTACATGTCCGTCGAGTGGGACATACTCGAGGTTCCAGCGGTAAGGTGAGTATGATGTGCTATATCGTGCCAGTAAAATTTGCTCTATCCGAACAGGATCGAACGAGAAAAATTGAACAGCCACGAGTAAATTTGTAAGAAAAAAAAGGTTCAATTATAATTAATTTTTTTTTTTAATCAAAATCATTTTATCCGCATTATCGTTTGGCATTCGAACAGTATATTATTATCTTTTCATTGATTAAAAAATATGCGCAAACTTTCCGATTTTCAGCATTCATTTACTCCAATCTATCACGTTCTTGAACTTAAAATTCCGTAGCTTGAATTTTCATTTGCACCGCAACTTCGCCCGACGAATTCTTGACCTGTACTACTTGCGCGAGAATTCCTAAACGCAGCGCCCCGTGCCGGGAAAGAGCAAACGTTGCCAGTTTTATTATTATCTTCTTTTTTTGTTTTTCCATTCAATTTTGTACACTCGCAACCAAGAACGGCAGACGACCTGCCCAACGACGCGGAGCCACGGGGTCTGCATAAAAATATAATACAACGTAGCATCACCTTCTTCTTGTTCCAGGAACGAAAAGTTTTATACTTGTTGCGACGAGCCTTATCTGGACATCACGTTCAACATAACGATGCGTCGAAAAACACTTTTCTACACAGTCAACATCATTATACCGTGCATGGGGATATCGTTTCTCACGGTACTTACCTTCTATCTTCCCAGCGATAGCGGAGAGAAGGTGGGTTTTACGCAAGATTTACGAGTATGTATATTTTCCCCCCGCCCGACATTTAGTCCCTGTGTTTACGGCTGTTTTTATTTTCCGCTTTGATTCTCGAGTGTTGCGAATCTCGATTGCAATTTGACTAAATGCGCGCGCGGACGGCTGCAAAAGTTTCGAAAAGGAGTTTATAAAAATTTAAATATTTGGTATCAATTCAAATTCAGTCTAGTCGATTGTAATTTAAATCAGAATCCAATATTATTCTGAAAAAAAAATATAATTTAAACCATTGTAATTTTAAACTTCGATAAGTACTAACATATAAATATCTTCATATGTGGAGAAGGAGAGAAAATATAATTCAAAATGATATTGAAAATCCCTTTTTCTCTCGATAATTTATGAAAACCCTTTTTATGATCCTTTATATATTTTTATGAGTGATGCTAATGCAAAAATGATACACCGAAGCTTACGATCCATCAATATACGCAATATCGAAAATTCATAAACTATTTCTGATCGAGTCTCTTATTCGACTTTCATTCGGATAAGTTGACCTGAAGTAAAATTTTATTTTTTGTTAAAAATTGACCACCGAAAAATTTCATTCTTGAAAATCTATTATTAAAATGTTATCGAGATTATTAAATCAAAACAATCAACCAAATCCGTTCCCTTTGTCCATTTGTTCCAAAGCCCAGGCTACGTAACCAATGATGCATTAGTCAGTCCGAATAAGCTTGGGTAAGCATATCTCCAAAAGCGCATTTTTCGTTTCGTTTTTGCAAAGGATCAATTAAACCGACGTGACAGCATAAAGCTTTCAGAGAGGCAGGACATTACATAATTCACGTTTATAGTTTTTCCAACTGATACTGCTATTGACAGACGGTGAACTATAACCGAAAAAATGCTCATATGCCAAATTTCATCCTAGAAAAACGTTCGAATTTTATCGATATATAAAAGATTATCGACCATTTTAATGCCAGCACTTTAATTTAACTGCTCAGAAAAAATATTTTAGTTTTTCCAGGAAAAAAAGAAAATTTCAAATTTTCAAACAAATTTTTAAAGACAATTTTTCAATTATAGTTTTTTAAAAAACATCGTAAACCTCGGTTTTTTCATTATGTTCCTTAGTACGAATCTTCAGGTAAGAATTTTATTTCTTATCTCAAGATTAATTTTTTTTTTAATGAAAATGATTTCAACCGAGTTTCCATCTCTTTAATCAGAAAAATTGAAACACTTCTTAATGATGAAAGGAAAGAACTAAAGAACTAAAGAACTACCAATATTGAAATGAAACGTTATAAGCCCTAAAAATAAAAGAAAAAAGTATTTTACTATTTTTTCATCTACATGTCTCGACACATATGAGCATTTTCTATCGAAATTTATGGAATTATCATTCTAAGTGATTTCCTAAATCATGAGAAAAAATAGTTTATTTGGAAATAATATAATTTTGATATCTTTAAGTGTAGAAATGAAAAATGTTATTTTTAATTATTTTAAAAATAAATATTTAATCCCAAAAATAACAATACTTCGACTACTTTTTGTTATGAACTATTCATATCCATTATCCATATTTAATTTTTTTAATTATTACATAAAAAATTCTGTATAATATTAAATAATTATAGGTCTAACAACATAAATTCGGGAAGGTCTTTGAATTTTTAGAGAATTTCAAGTTTTTGCTCATTCCCCAATGAACAGTCGGTGTGAAAAAAATCTAATGCATGTATTTCGAAATTGGCAAGATACATTGGAACATTAAACCCCGTTTTCACGCCGCTCTGTGCTCCGCAAATACATTCATATATATATATATATAGAAGAGAGAGAGAGAGAGAGAGAGAGCGAGCGCGGAAAAGCGATTCGGATCCATTGCTTCGTTTTGCGCCGAGGCTTTATCGCATTGCTCGGTGCACAAAATTTTTCCCTGCCCTAACGATCATAAAATTCCTATCGATTAGATCGAGGCCGTAAAATAACCCGATTAAATAACGGACTTTCAGCGCAAATGAGACGAGCACGCAACGAATTCTCGCCCAAATGCTAGGCGAAAATCTGCAACGTTAACGACTAACGCCATGGAAAGAGCAAAAACGCGCGCGCATGCACGCGTGACGCCCCTTTTACTTCAAAAGTTCGCCACACACGCACACACACACATACACACGCGCGCGCGCGCGTGCACTGTTTCGCCCCAGAAAATTCGCAGACGGAAGAAATTGGGGGGGGGGGGTTGTGATCGTCGGCACCGACGAAACGAAAAAAGACGACGAGAAGCAGCCGCCGCCGGGACAAAGAGCGACGTCGGCGGGCAATTGGGACGTAGACCTGCCAGGGGAGCGTGGGCGATGAAGCGCGACGCATCGGTTATTGACCAGTGGCCAATACGGACGGATAGCGGATGAACAATGTCGGCGTGCCACGAACGCGGCCTGGCCGCGCGTGCGCGCGTCCCCCTTACGATGCGACTCTCGTCGCGCGTCCCATTGCCATCGAGGCCGCGAGCGAGCGGGGCAGGAGCGGATTGATTTCGAGACAGCGCGCCACTCGTCTCCCTCGGGGCGAGAATCGTCGAAGCTCGCTACAGCGCTCTCGACGCCGATCCCGAGCAAAAATGCTCTCGTACGCGGAGATTTCCCGTCGCCGCTCCTCTTCGTCTTACCGCCTTCTCCGAAACGTCGAGCTTCCGAATGAAAAGACGCTGCATTGCATTTGGTACCCGGGCGCGTGTTCAAATTCGGCCCGATTGGACTTCGGATCGTCGTCTAAATACTTTTGCCATTGGAACGTCATTGCGAAATGTTTTTATGATGAAAATGTAAAAAATCTTTTTAATCGTCAGCACACCTGTTAAACACTGATTATTAATTTTTAAAAAGAACGATATAACTTTATTGTACAGTCAATATTCTGAATATCGTAAAGTGCAGCATAAAAATTCGTAATAATGTAAATTTCCCATGGTTCTATTTACAACGAAATCATTAAAAATATTGGTTAGTATATTGCAGTTTCTCAATTTACGAGAGATATATCCTTAAACACATTAGCTATAGCCATTCTTTCCGAATCAGTTTACCGTTTGGAGTAATTGCCAAAGAAACCACCGTGCAAATTTGCATTAAACGACGAAATTTAATCCCTCGCACCCTCCCACCCCTATCGCTCGAGCAAATTTACTCGCGAAATCTCAGCGCCCGGGCCGTCGCGAGCGGCGCGAGCATATAAGGCGCGACCGCAGCTTGAGCCCGCGTGCGCGCGTAAACAGGCAGCTCTGCCGTTTTGATCGCCGTGTTTTGGCCGGGAGGTGGGAGGCGGCCCGGGCCGGTGGCGCCTCGGGACCTCGGCAAGCCCCCGCCGGCAGGCGGTTACCGCGTCGGCCGCTGGCGCGGGTCGGCGCAAATCCCGGGGCGCGCGCGGCCCGCCGCTGACCGATCGCGCGGAAATCCTGACGGATGGACGGATGGATGGACGGACGGTACGGCGCGACGGGACCCTGCGAACATACACACGCGTACGGACCGGGGACGACGATTCGCGATTAATTGTCGGCGGCGCGATTTGCGCAAAAGCGGGGGTTGGATCGATGGCTGGATTTTTTTTTTAAATTTAATTTTTCAGAGCGTATTAAAAAGTTTATACCCATTAAATTTTATTATTTCGCCCGGCACGTTTGGTTGTACTAAAAAAAAAACCCAATTATCGTTACAGAATTACGTCGATATCGTTACATCTATTATTTCCCTGCTACAGGTCAGATTTCTTTACGAAAACTGTTCTGAAATTTCAATGCAAATTTTCTGCTTTCACGGTACCGATGATTAAGGAGGGGGAGAAAAAAAAGTTTTCATTAAAATAATAATAGAGTTTGTATCGAAGCGATACAACGAATAGAATTCATGAACATGAAATTAATACGAACAAGGACACAATTCGAAACCAGTAAGTTTATTTTAATTATCACTGATGCTAATTTTAGGCTGGGCATCTCGAAAGCGTTTATAATCTAGATCTAACACCTATCGATTCTCAAAATACAGTACTTTTGCAATTTTAATAGTTACAGTTTTTTTTCTCTTGAAAATCGGTCTTTTCAGTACCGAGTTTGAAAGAAAAGTCACGTTGTATGCAAAAAAGTTTCAGTCTACCTATGATCGCGAAGGCTTAGTTTCTTAGCGACTATACGAACTGAAGTTCGCATGAATTTACGCGTATTTTTCATAGTTGAGAACATAATTTATACTAAATCTTTTTTTCTTTAAATGTTGAAATTCTGTTTTTTGGAATTCAGTGACTAAAGTAGGGGTACTCGATAGAAAATTCATCAGACACCAGAATCTGGCTAATTAATGAAAGTACATTAATAATGAGACAGTGTAGATCA
The DNA here is from genome assembly GCA_018907035.1 of Sycobia sp. Sy_11. Taxonomy (NCBI): domain Eukaryota; kingdom Metazoa; phylum Arthropoda; class Insecta; order Hymenoptera; family Epichrysomallidae; genus Sycobia; species Sycobia sp. Sy_11. The sequence goes on from JACCIC010000028.1 coordinate 3,567,041, forward strand.
GACAGTGTTAAAATATTGTATCGTTTTTTAGTGCGATTTGATTAGTTTCGCTTAAAGATCGTTGACTCAATTTGGTTCGGAACGTCGTCAATTTACGTTCTAATTTATTATCGATTTTTTAAGTTTTCTATCTTAAGTTTTTTACTTACGCATTTCTCGATCAAATCGCTTTAGTTCTCTTGATCAAATTTCTATTCTATTATGATTTTATTGCTCAAGAAACGTAGCTTTACGCCGACTATTTTTTGTCGCTACTACATAACCGATACAAATCGAAGTAATCGAGAGATTTATGCTGCATCGTGAATAGAGTTGTTCTTCAGCCATTCCGTATAATGAGATATTTCATAAATTGAGCGACACTGATCTTATCATCCGGTTTAACAGGCTATTCCAAAACTTTTCGCTGTTGGAAAACTTGATTAACCCGTTAATACTCACCGCCTAAAATCGTGAAACTGGTAACTTTTTCTCGCCCCGCCTCTCGCGCCCCCCCCCGCACCGTATAAAATAAGATAAAACGCTAAGCCGCTACGGACATTTTCCTCGTTGGGAAACTTTCCGCGAGAACTATACATTAGCGCGGAAGATTTTAGCCAAAACTCGATCTTGTCGCTCGAAGTATTAGCCAGCCTGAGAAGATAAGACCGTGCAGCTTTAAAGCTACAAATTGAAATAAACGAGTCTTAGCGACCGCTAATTAATTTTCCCGAGCCGAAGCGGCAGTCCTTCGTGTTTGCCGCCGATTCCGTCTTCCCCCCTCCCCCTCCTCGCTTTCTGTATCACCCAGGGCAGCTGATCAAACAGCGCGACGCGCGCGCGCTCGCGGCTCGGCGTCGGCAAAGCTACAACTGGGCGGGGCGCCACTTTCCTCCGGTGAAATTTATTGCGGCCGTTATTGCGCCCCGGGGATTTTCATCTCCGAATTTCCGGGATCAATTTTTCACTTATCGAGCTCGAGTCAGTTTTGCCCGCGACTCGTCGAAATCACTTTGCGGCGGAGCGGATCGAGAGTATTTTGGGCTCTGTGGAAATATAGCGGAGGGTATATCGTGCTTGAAGAGTATAATTGACTTTGATTCCGCAACAGAGTAATTAGAAAACAGAACGATTCATTTCTCGCATTTTATTTTTGTATACGATCGCCTTGTTATTTATCAGTGGAATTCGTAGCAGTAATGATTGAATAAAAAAATTTACGTTCTTGCGCGACATTTCTAAAACAAATAGATAGGTAGTAACGGTAAAGTAAGGGCATTTCGATGAAATTTTCTGTGACGGATTTTGAAAGCATGAATCCGACACTGATGACGCAATTATTCCATTATGTCAAATTTTTAGATATTGTAAGCTAAATTGATGAAAAGCATTTCTTAGGCACATTCGAGGTTATGTAAATTTATATTTTATTTCGTTAGCAGAGAGTCTTTCTGCACATCTTTTTTTTCATCAAGGTATGATGATTTGATTCTCTGCAATTCAATCGTATTAATTGCAATAAACAAAACTATATACTCCTGTAATTTAATTATAACGTGCAATTAAAGCCCTGAATCCACTGTCTCAAAACTAACAAGTTCCAAATAACTCACGTTACAAAAACAGAGCTTAGAACGATCAAAACGAAAACCCTAATATGAAATAAAAATTTCAAATCATCGTGTCCCGATAAAAAAGGAATATATTAGAACAAACTGAATGGAATTTAAACGAGCATATGTCATACTTTGAAATATTTTTACCAGATGTTTGAAGAAAAAATTTTGTAGATTAAAAATCTTAGAATATTATACAACATATAAGTAGTTTGGAAAAAAAGTATTGTTTAAACATTTTAAGTTCAAATATCTGAAAAACTCGTAGTAATAAAGGCCAGATTCGGACTCGGCGTGAAAATTTCGTAAATCTATGTGATTATCAGACGTGTCATTACTTATCAATGTAACGAGAAAAATATTATAGAAAGCTGAAGTGCCTACAGCTAGCTATAATTTATATAGCTTCGTATCTCGTACTTTAAATCAACTCCAATACGACAAACCGTATTAAAGTATCGATTTAATCGACGTTGTTGAAGTATCAAAGGCACAGCTCAATCCCAAAAGTTCCACAAGCGAGAGCAAAAAGCAGCCTCACTTGACCCAGATATACACGGACATATAGATATATACGGCTCATTTGTTCGGCCACATCCCGGCGCCGTTTGGACTCTTCCTGTTTAACGAGGACGACCACGCGGTGATCTCTCGCCAATCGTGTTCCCGCGCATGCTCGATCGGCTGTGCGCGTTCGCGCGCGACCAAACGCAATTTCGTCGCCCTAATTCTGCAATTACCGGCGTACGTTTTGGCGTGTACCCGCGCCCAACTCCCTCGGCCTGTCGGCCTTTTTCGCTGTTAACAGAGCGGGAATTTCATTTCCACGCCGCTGTCCCTTCGATGCACCCTGCCGAACTCTCCCGTAGGTAAATTGTCCGTGTTTAGCGTAGGTACCGTGAAAATTTTGCGTCGGAAACGAGTCAGCAAGATTTTTCATTTGCGCAGTTTCAGCCCCCTGAATTCCCAATCGAATGCACGAGATCTAAAGTTAACTACGGTTGTTTACGTACGCGACGAAGATATTCGCCGAAACAATTATTCGCGTACATTTCAATTCTGCGGTGAGTAAACACGTGAGACATGAAGAAGAAAAAAACGAGCAAGTACGACAAGACAGCGGCGAACATTCGAGCGTGTCTTGGGGCGATGTTTTCCCAAAGCCTCGCTTCCGGTGCGGCAACACACGAGGCCTAAAAGGTATGCAAACGAGGGCACCCGCGGGCGGCGGGGAGGTGGAAGGAACGAGGACCTCGGTTTCGCATTGCCAAGAAATTCGTTGAGAGCGTCGTCGCCGCCACCGAATCCTGTTGCTGCCGCGGCTTCTGCAGTTCTGCTCCCGAGCCCAACTCCCCCACACCATCGCGGTCCTTCTAAGCAAATCTCATGAATATAAACTTGGCGCGAAGAGAGAGACGGGAGAGAGAGAGAGAGAGAGAGAGAGAGAGAGAGAGAGTGAATGGCTCCGGGCGCCGTAGCGCATAAATCGTGTTTTTTTTCCTTCTTTCTTTTTTTTGTTCTCATTTTCCTTTCCCACCTCCTCGATTCGCCCCTATCTATGTACGTAATATCAGCCCGAAAGTAACGACGAGGAACCCTTTCACCGGGGGGGTTCATTTCTGCTTTCAGGTGACGCTCTCCATATCGATCCTCATCAGTCTCCACGTGTTCTTCCTCCTGGTAGTCGAGATCATACCGCCGACCTCGCTGGTGGTCCCGCTCCTCGGCAAATACCTCATATTCGCCATGATACTCGTCTCGATAAGGTAAGTCTGTGCTCGGCCTCTTTATAACCTCCCAAGCTCACCCGTCCGCCCCGCCCCCCCCCCCGACATACTTCGAACCCGCGAACGAAAATGCTGATGCGCCGCATTTATGTACGTATATAGATATATACGAGATCGAGGCGCGGTCTTTTGAGTGCGCAATATCCCTTTTTATCGAGCAAGAATGAATACAGTGTGCGGGCAAAATCTATATCCCCTGCCCCGTCTTTTCTTATTCACGTCGTCGCTGTAAGAGCGCCTCGTGAAGAAGAAGAAGAAAGAAGAAGAAGAAGAAGTATAAGAAGAGGAAGAAGATGAAGTAAAATAGGATCGCGGGAGCCGTCGCGTAACTTCGCGGGTAGTTAAGAAATTTTTTTTTACTGCTTCGCTGCAAAATTGGAAAACGCAGGACGACGACGCCGAGGTGTGCTCGGAGTTTTCGTGAAACTGCGCGATTGTAAAAAAAAAATAAAAAAAAGAAAAGAAGAAGCGACGTTTTCACGAAGGATTTGACGAAGCTGAATATTTATCGATGGATATAACTTTTGTTTTTACAGCATAAAGTACATGAATTCGAAAGCACTTGTATTATACATATTGCGAATTTCGATGGGTAATCTTTTTCTAGTTTTCATTTTTTTTTTTTTTTAAACGAAAGATTCTGGGTTTTTATGGGTAGTAACGGACGTGCCGAGTTTTGAAGTTACTATATATTTGAAAAAATATATCTCATCACTTACCTTATCAGGTTTATCAGTATTGTAATATGGAAATCTTGTTTTCCTATAACGAAATACATTAATCCTGTATTAGCTTGGAGCATCTGGAAATATAAGACTGAAAATAACGTTATTACATCATAAAGAAATATTATATTGTATGCATACTGTGAGCTATAAATAGATAGTATCGAAATTTCAGATATGCGAACTATCGTTTATGAAGAATATGATAATTACATAATTTTTTATTTAATAAATAATTAATTCAGAAAAGATAATGAGTTTCTCAATGCCTAAAAATAATGTTTTAAATCAGCGTCTCAAATTTTCATCCTCTCGGCATCGTCAGCTAAGTACACGTGCGATTTTAATAAGAGAATCTTTTACAATTGAATTTGGACCTGTGCGAATGGGAGGCTTCGAGTAAATCTTTCCGCCCACTCCACGAAAAAAGCAAACGTGAACGGAGGGTTAAAAGAAGGTGGAAGAACGCTCGAACAAAAAAAGCCAATCGGTGGTTCGATGTCTCTTTGCTCGGTGCCGGTACGCGGAAAGAGGCAAAACTGTTCTTTTGGCGACGAAAAGAAAGCGAGAAATTCGGAAAAACGCGATGGAAGAGAAACGCTCATTAGTCTCGCGCGTAAGTTGACGAAATACGCAAAAATTAGTATATTTTCAACGAAGAAAGGGATAGAGTGGAAAGTGTGGAAATTCTATTTCTCTCATGATATGTAGCAGAAAAAAATATTCCAGCCAAATCCCTATAATAAATCCATTTTGTTTGTGAACGCGTCGAAAAAATTGCCGATATAATCAACCGAAAAAAGTCTCGAGTGGGGTTCGAACGTCGGTCGAAAAATACATTTTCAAAAGGATCCACGTAGAAGCTACTTAATTTTTGAGTTAAGGCGATCGAACGTTTCCCTCGGTATACCATCTTAAGTGACCAATAATACAAGGAATCGGAATATTGCAAAATAGCAGAAAATGTGATTTATCCAACAATTGTAATCGAGATCGAAAAGGGAAGACGGCCGAGGCTCGCTAACACGCGTAATTTGTGTTGAACCCCCCTTCCACAAGGGATAGACCATGGCCGATCGATTGTACAGATATACGCAAAGCCGCGGACGCGTCTTGGCTCGAACGGAAATGCGGGGCCAGCGAGTACTCGCGCGAGGCCGGCGTAACGAGAGCCCCTGCCAGGTAATGCATAATTAACGACCCTCCGTACGGACCACTCGTCTCGATCGACGCTAATTGTTCCGCCATCGCGCTCTTCCGATTTAGAGAGAGAGAGAGAGAGAGAGAGAGAGAGAGCGTTGAGTGCAGAGCTCAGAGAGAAAGGTAGAGCGTGTATGTGTATGTGTGTTAGTGTGAGAGGGAGAGAGACTTGATATAGTAGAGAAGAGGATTTTACGGTCCGCCGATTGGCGAATGAATGAGTGGCCAATTTTCGATGTCATAGGACTTTATGGCTAATTATAGAAGACGAGTATCCATCTAATTTAAAAATTTTCCTTTAACAAACGTAACGAATGCTTCAAATTAAATAATTAAAAGAAAAAAATTCTTAAAATTACCGAAGAAACCAGTCTCGCTTAGCCCGGCTTAATTCGGATTCCCCAGATCATCAATTCTATCGTGAATATCGCTCTTTTACCGCCGAAATCACGTTACATGTAATACATGGAACTCCGACGATACGAACGAAAACCTCGAACCCAACCAATACCTACAAACAGGGGAATTCGATCGAATATCCCCCCCCCCACTTCCCGACGCAGCTCTCGTCGAGGAGTAAAACGGCTCTGAATAATTTCCACGGAATGACAATGCACCGTTTAATCCCATCCCCTCTCCTCCTCCTCGCCGTCGTCATCGTCCTCGTCTGTGGCAAGGGCCCCGGTACGAGCTCGTCCTTTAATATTTAGACTCTTCCAGCCCTGGGTCTTCGGAAACAAAGCCGGGCGCCTCTTCGATAGCGCGGAAACACGAGCGGGCCCCTGGCGAAAACTAATCCCGAGCCTCGAGCCTGCTCATCCTCTATCTCTCTCTCTCTCTCTCTCTCTCTCTCTCTCTCTCTCTTCACCGCTATGCTTTTCCCGAACTCATCCCCCCCCTTCCACGCCCCGGCGAATTCCTTTTATTTGCCTCGCCCGCGCCCGTTACGAAGTTCGGCCGAGGGCTCGGTCCTTGAATTTTTAAGCTTGCGCACCGCCCACGGGACGGGCGGGGGACCGGGGTTCGAAACCGCCGTTCCTCCCGAAATTTCGGTAAGCCGCGCCACGAGCTATTTACCCCCTCCCCCCCCCATCCCGCCGCCGATGCATATTTGATCGAAACACACGTTCGGCCCTCCATATTTCATGGCCTCGGTAAAGACGGGCGCACGCGCGCACCCGCGCGCGCTCCACGTCGAACTCCACGCGAACTGTCGCGCGACGAGGCTTCGCTTAACGCCCGATAATTCACGAGGCTTTAGGGCGGGCGCGACGCTCACGCACCGAGCGAATTCGCCTCGCGGAATCGCGGGGCTAGAAATTTACGCCCCCTTGTTCCCGTCCCCAAAACGAACTCCGAGGTCTCGGACGTCTCGCGAAACTCGAAGGCGAACGAAAAACGAGCAAAAGAAAAATGAAAAAGATGCCGCAGTTCCAAGCTCGCGACGCGTTCTATTTGCCGCGTAAAAATTGGCGAATCTGGATGAGCGAATCCGTCACTCCGCGGCAGATTCTCTCAGTAAGAGAAAAGAGCCCGTCAGTTGTTTAAGTAAGCAGAAGGGGGAAAGAGTTCGACGATATATATATACGAGATTCGCGTCGCCCTCCTGTTAAAATTCTCCTGACTGCATTTGCAAGTCTTATCTCCGCCCCCCCCCCTCGTGAGAAGTCCGGGGCACTTAGTTCCTGGCAAAAGTAGGAGAGCACAAGAAGCCCGTGCGCGGATAATGCAAAGCGCTGCCCCCTGAGAAGGCGCTAACGAGCAGCGCGGATATTTTAGTTTCTAAAAGCTCTTGCGAGAAACCGACATCTCTGTCGTGTGACTTATTTTTCAAATGCCCGATGCCCACTGTACAATCGCCTTCCCACCGATCTCTACGACTCCTTCCTCTCTCGGTCTCTCCCTCTCTGCCTCTCCGTTTCAACGTACCAGGGCGGTTCGATTTACGCTCGTCCTCGATCGTTCTTGTCAATTCAGCCCAACAGACCTTCCCTCGCCGACCTGCCGCGCAGTGACCATGGCGTTGGGAAACGTGTTTTTAAAAGAAAAGAAAGGCAGCGCGGCGCGCCCAGCGCTCGGCCCGAATGGAAATGGCCGCGCGACGAGCTTGCGTGCGAGGTTAAGCTATGATAAATCGAGCGCAACTGTTTAGGGGGGTAAATTTGCGTGTAAATTGTTTTCGGTAAAGCGCGGGGAGTTAGATTATGCGCTTTCTACCCTACTTCGCCTCTACAGCAACTTGGCTTTTATTTTACTCTTTCTGCTTGTTTTCGTTTCTTTTTATTCTTTTTGTGTTTTGTTTACTTCTCCCGGCATTGCGGACAAATTAAAAGAGATATAGACCGTCGATTACGTCTCGTTGGCTGCGCTGCGCATTGAACGTACTATAAAGAAGTTTGCGATATATATACTACCGGGGCAAAGATTTCGAAAGTTAATAAATCATGCTTACGAACTAAGTAACTTTATAAATAGTAAAAGCTTCGTTTGAAATTTATAGGCTTATCTCTTTGACAAAAGTTCGAGTACATAAGTTTTGCAGAGATTTATATCATTACGTCGGACGAGTGACTTATTTAAATAGTTCAAGATACTTTAATCTTGTAATCGGCACGCGTGACCAATCAATATTTCTGGATTCGAACAAAAAATTAAAAAAAATTTTACGTCGATAAAAACCTCGTTTTCGCTTTGCACAGTGTAAAACTCCCGACTCCCTATTAGACTATTTGTGAGACTTTTTTTCCGAGGATTGCAATATGCGTAAGGAGCCTAGTAAATAATTTTCTTCGCGCAACACCTCGTCAGTTTTCGCTCCTTTAGCCAATCGGACACGGCGAATTCGATGTTTCCTTCGACGGGATGGAATCGGGACCCCGAGAACCTTTTTTCTCCCATCCCCACCCCCCCCCGTGCCTCGGAACACCGGAAGAAATGGAAACGCAATGATTAATGCTCGCAAAAAATTTACGGGCCTCCCCGAATTTGGCGCGACCATTAATAAATCCTTGCCTCGCGTCGCGGGCAATAAATCCCGCGGACGCGCGGGCTTTAATCCGGCCGAAACCTGGCGAACGAGCCCGGGACGAGGGGCGACGGCCGAGTCCAAGCTGGGCGGAGAAAAAAAAAATAACAGCGCCCGACTCCGTCCATCCCCCCCCCCTTCACCGACCCGCGGCGCAATTTTCTCGGAGGGGTCGCCGTCGTCTCCTACACATCCCCGTAGACGCGTAGAAACCGCGACGGACTGCATTGTCCTCGAGCGCCGAGCTCGTTTGTCGTCCGACCTTCGCTGCGCCCCGGCCCCACCGCGAATGGCGCGGGCGCGCGAGGCCGTCGGCGAATGGAGGCTACGTCGGGCTCTGGGCGCCCGGTAACGCGAGTTCCATGCCTTCTCCGATGCTACGCGGTTCTGCACTTTTGCCGCGATATCTCGATCGCGTGCACGTAGCTGGCGCGTGCGGGAGAAGCGAGTTCGGAGTCGATTGTAGCGAATTCATTGTCGATCGAGCAGAAAAAAAAACAGACACATAAATGTTTTGGACAAATAATGTCGTTTACGGTGCACCGATATTATTGACAATGAGGTATATACATGGAGGTGGTACTATTGGTATTATTGGCAACGATTACTGGTCTACTGCCAATAAGCTCAGAATTTCCATGTATTTAAATTTATTTATGCCTGTAGAGAAACGTTCGATTCGAAGCGTAAGATATTTTTATAAAAAAACTATGTCCGAACAGATATATTTTTGACGATATTAATCTAAAATCAATGGCATCGATTGATCTCGATTGTTGCAACTGCTAACGTTTTTCTCAATGGTACAGGCAATAACGTAATGAAACTTACATTGATTTGACTATATTCGATCTTTAAAACGTCCCATTCATGAGTCCGGCGATTGCTTAACAAAATGAAAAAGATGAATTATATAATCGAATTATATATAGATTATGTTCATCAATTTGAAAATACTCGTGTAATTGATCGTAAGCCAAAAACATGTCAATAAGAATTTTCTGGTACGATTTTTTTTTAGCTTTTTACCACAATTTTTCTAATTATTAAGTTGCAGAACATTTCCATTTAACGCCTTGATAAAGATTTTTATCGACAAGTGCAAATAAAAAATTCTTGCCCGCAAAAACCATTGGGAGAATCTTGTTTAGCTCATACCGGCAACTATATTTCCACACTGATCGACCTATTTCGGGACAAATTATCGAGAAATTAAAAAGTTAATCTTACCAGCTTGCTCGATGTTCAATTGGAGAGTGTGTCCGTCGTGTTGACAAAATTAAAAGCAACGGGTCGTCGGAACAAACTCGTAATTCGTCGTCATAAATTAAGAAATGGATTTGAAAAAGTAACGAACCATTTTTCTAAATATTCTCATATACATATATGTGTATATCATTATAAATTCAAGGAAATTAATCTGATCAAATTGCTAATTGTCTATTCAATTCTATCACTAATTATGGACTTATTGTCAACTACGTGCGTACTCGATTGAAGAACACCGAAAATCAGAAGTAGGGATAATTTTCGTAGTCAGAAACACGTTATATACAGTTAATTTTGCAAAGAATTCAATTGGCATTAAGGTAGAATTTACATATACTTTAAGAACTAAAGGATATATACACAGACTTTTTACTTTCTTTCTTGGCTATGAATAAATTTTTCGCCTTTCTTAATGTCGGCAGGTTCATTGCAAAAATGTCAAGTAGCATCGGATGTTCAACCACCCTGCAAATTACACAAATGGGGAGAAAGAATTAAAAAAAAAGGGGGCTGAAACCTGGGGTAGAAAAAAGAGCGCCTCTCGCCTGTACAGCCGACGGCAAACACGGAACTAATAAACGTCGTCGGATGAATGGGGGAAGCTCGGCTGATCTCACTTTTTACTCCCACCCTCTGCCTCCCCCCCCCCCCCCCCGAGCTTCTTCTCTCAGCGCTGCCGTGCGATTAAAGAGCCGGAGGTTTCCACAGAGGCAGAGAGAAAGAGAGGGGGAGGGGCGAACGAGTCGAGTGCTTGCACGGGCTTGTTAGTTAAACGCCCGGCCTCGTGTGTGCCGCTGAAAAGGGCGGGGGATGAGGGAGGGCAGGGCGAGGGAAAGCACAGAAGACGGAAGCCGGAAAAGTGGGTGGTGAGCTGAGGAGGGGAGGGGGGACGAAAGCGTCTATTAATATTAAAGCCGTGGCACCGGCTCGCTTACAATCCCCCCCCCCTTCCGTTCATTCCTCTACCCACGCCTTCTTTCCCGGCCCTCTCGGTCGCGCTAAGTATTAGCGTGCGAGTGGGACGGCGAGGGTGCGAGAAAGAGACGCGGGCCAGAGGGAGGGGGTGGTCGTAAGGCCAACGAACCCTCGCCCGGCGGAGGGCGCATTGGGTGCGAATGAAAACACTCTTCTGAAATTAATGTCCCGGGCCGGAAACGGAAGTAGGTGGCTGGGCGGCGTTGTGGCGACCCGGTGACCCGGATTAACCGATGACACACGACTCTGCGAAACGAAGAGGCGAAAGGGGGACGACGGGGGTAGGGGAGAGCGACTCTTTTCAGTGTGGAAAAACGCAACGCCGGCGGGAATTTTATCTCGCGGCCGTTCCGCCTCCGTCATTCGCCGGTCCTTTTTGCCATCGCTTTTTAATTCCGAATGGAAACGACTGAGATAAGGACGCGAGTGAATTGGAAAGGGCATGGGGAAGGCCTCGATGCAGCCCCGGACGGCATGTAAGGTTCGCCGTTTTCTTCATTGTTTTTCGATCTTGTTTTTTTACGTACCCTTGATTTTTTAATAATTTGACTTTAGTAGAAAATCTTTTGAATTACAAATATTTCCATGCTGTGATTCTCATCATCGTTACATATTAAGACGTCTACAAAATACCAATTATACCTTTCAGTAAATGTTCGTAAAAATGTTCTTATTTCAAAAACAGCGTATGAAAGCCGATGAATCCGACTAACGGGAAATATAACAATCTAGCTGAAAAAAAAACAAGATTGCTCGACTGAAAAAAGTATTAGAGGTACAACGTATTTCCCCAATACTAATCGATTTTCTCTGCGTACGAACGATTGCCCGTGGACAATGTGCCGAGTATTCGTGAATAAATAGAGGCCAATTTAATCGGGAAATCGAACGAGGCTGAAAAAACAATGTATAATAACAAATTAATCGAGAGCTCGTGCTAGTCGGCCGATCATAACAGTCGATCGCGGATCTTTGATTAATCGGCGACTTTTCGCCGACAATCCGCGCCCTCGTCGATATTTCTCGCTCGGATTAACGCTGCGGAGCCGTGCGGCGCGCAGAAGGTCCGTTTTAGTGCTCTCGACCCCGTAGTTAATACGCCGATTTTCCTTTTCCCGCCCCACTTTATCCGCCTTCCACCCTTTACTCATTCTCATTTCTCATTCTTGCATCCTCACTCTCCCGCTCTCATCTTCGGCATCGGAATGATTAGATTGGAATTCGGATCAGTCAATCAAATACATTCAACCTCTCTTGCCAGCTTTTCTCCGCTGATTCCTCGCCTTTCTGCTATCTGGCCCTTACTTTTAATTTTTTTCCCCTTCCTCTTTCCTCTTGCTCTTCGCCTCGCCTCTTACTCTCTCGTTCTAAGCTTCATGGACGTGCCGTGCTTACAAAATTACAATATTCGAGAATACTTCCAGTGACATCGGCTCGGTCGTTAATTTTTACTTTATAAACTTTTCACGTTTCGCATATTCTTTTTTGACGATTTATTTCTTGATTCTAAGGTTCTATTGCACTACTGTGTTCGATTTCTCGTTCGCTCTTGGCTCTCCCTCCCACCTCTCTTTCTGTCTCTTCCTATAAAACTCCTATATTCTTGTAAAAATCCTCTTTATATCTATAAAAATTCTATCTCCTATAAAACTCGTGGTTTTAAACCTGCCTTATTTAGGTTTTATAGAGAACACTAATACAATGCACTAATATGATCTATGTTTCACGTCAATACCTTAGCCTAATTTTTTTCTACTATTATTATTGTTTTTATTATTATATCTTTTCATTTTATTTTATTCTGCTATTATTGCGATTTGTTTTTTTTTAATGTAATCTTGTTACTATGTGCATCTCCGTTATGATGTACAGTTTATCTGTCGCGCTTTAAACATACTACTTATCTAAGGAAAACAACGAATCCTGAATAAATATAGATTCAAAATTCTTTCTCCCCACTCTCTCTCTCTATGTATCTATTTCTCTATTTATTTCTCTATATCATATTAAGAATCTTCGAATCAAATCTTCAAACCATATACGTCATAAATATCATATCGATTAATTTTTATATTCAATAATAAAACCTTAGCTATGTTCTTAAGATACTATCATTAAAAATCATCATTTTTAATTGTAATACTTTAAAAACAAAAGGCTTTCAAGCTTTCTCACGAATTCTGTTTTTCACGAAAAAATAGATTTCATAATCTGGCAATTTTACAGATAAATATGCAGTTTGTACATTTATTTGCGCCTGTATAGTTATTATTTCTTTTTTAATCTCTACTCGTTAGTATGATGCTCTTGAGCGGCATTATTTTCCGTCTGCCTCTATATTGTTTCGTCAGCGCTGTGATTATTTTTTCTGTATACGTGAGAAAAAATTTAAAAATAATCGAACGAAAAAAGAATTCAAGCAACTAGAGAGAACGAGTATACAATAGTATCGATTTACATTTAAAAATTCTTTTAATTTGTAGAGTAGCAAAAAATGTACTTTTGAATCTCCTCTTTCAATATTGCCATTCTCTTTGGTAAAACGAGAAAGGCGAAATTTCTGTTACGACCGACGGCCTTACAATTATCAACAAAACTCGATGTCGTTATCATGGCGCTGCTCTAGTAAACTGCTCGATGTTACCATAACTGCCACGTATCAAAAATCACAAAATCGTCAGAATCGGCCCATCGCTGACCGAGCGAACCATCCATCGTCGATTCTCACGAGCAAACAAAAGCGTACGTTTAATGAACCCGAAAGAAAAGTAAGAAGAAAGAGAGAAAAATAAAATGAAATAAAACGCCAACGCTCGTCGCAAGAAGTGCCAAATAGCCCGATCGATACTCTTGGAATTCGGAGTGGAAAATTCATCTGGCCGGCTGACAAGTGCCTTATCTCGCGCACCGGCGTTGCCGGGCTTCGGAATTGCAAAATGCTCGCAGGCGTCAGCGCCGCCGCCTTATCATTCACCTGTCGCGCGCATTCAGCGAGCGGCATCGAGCATTTCGAAATGCCCGCCGCTCGGTGCGCGCGACAAGGCGTGGCGAGGAAACGCGAGAGCCGAACGGGCCGGGGGTGGTAGAAACGATGATGGGGCGCGCGGCGTGGAACGGAAAAAGCGTCAATAGGCGCGGGGTGGGGGGGGCGGATGCGAGGCTGATGATAATTCAGTCGGGAACGGCAACGTATAGATTCATGAGGGGGAGGGTTGTTCGATACAGCCAGTGACGGAATTTAATAATGAGCGATTCTTTCGTCTAGGAATCTCGAAAAAATTTTCATCGGCAGTGAGAGGTATACGTAAAAAATCAAATATCATAGATATGAGTTGACAGTGAATTTATTATCGCCTCATAAAAGATTAGATTAATATACAATTTTTGCTTTATGATTGTAGGTTATTAGAACTATTGCCAACTCGTACGGTTAATATACGGCATGCCATATGGTACTTAAATTACCAATCAAAGTCCGAAGATGCGCCTGGCGATGTCTGAACCAAGCTTGCCCACGCACATTCGCGTCCGACTTTAGGACCCATCGATAAACGAGATCCCTGTGAAATCCAGCAATTTTCCAACGCAAGCTCGTTACTCGATTGCCCCCGGGGAGACCGACTAACAGGGACAATCGGAAATCAAAAATAGAGTCAGAGCCGCAACGCACCCAGGCGCCCGATGGTTTTATCGCGACCGCGCGTGACCTTCGCCCGCATTATCGTCGTAATGCCGAGTGGGCGATGGCTTTTTGTCCACGGAAAATGTAGACAAGGGGGGGGCGGGAATTAAGTGCCGGATCAGATTTATGGTGCGGGTGATTTTTTGATATTCCCCGTTTTCGAATCCGCGCGACTTATCCGTTTTCTTCGTTTTTTTTTCCTTCTCGAAGCCTCCATTCGTGGCGAATTTCTTTTTTAAGGCCTCGACAAACCCGCATACACCTCGTTCTTAGCGGCTGATAAGAGATCTGCCCGGGAAATTCCGATGCCACCACTCCCTCCGCCGCCCGTCGCCGTTGACGCGCTCTCGCCTCGGTTCCCCGGCCCTTTTTATTACGCGTGACTCGAAACTGGGAAAATTATTGATTGGCCATAAAAGGTTTATAGAGAGAAAAGCTATTACACTTTCATGAGATCGCGTTATATATATATATATATATATATATATATATATATATATATATATATATATTCGGAATGGATGGACAGGAAAAGAACAAAGGAGTAGAACGACGATACAATTTTGGATTTAAATTGTATAAGCAGAAAGGAAAATCATATTTTATTGTATACTTTCCTTGCTTATTGCTGAAACGATTTTGTAACATTTGAAACACTTCCAGCTCATCGCCGACACACTTTTGGGCACTTCCCTTTTATATCCGATCACAATGCTATTTTCTGCGGATAATCAAAATGATTTTGCACACCTTTTTTTGTGCTCCAAGCCTTTGGAACATTTTGTTTATCACGTTTTTGCCCCATAAATCAATCTCTCTTTCATACTTTCCATTATCGAACTTGTCATTTTCCATCGATCATCTCGCGGTCTATGTAACGGACATCAAAATTGTAATAACTGACATCTAGGAAATTACATAATCATATAAAACCTGTTAAACAACGGCAATAAAAATGTTGCCAATCGTTCTCGCATACCCATGCAAAGTTCAGCTGCAAAAGCCTTTTCAAATATACTCTTTCATAAAAACGTACTCTAAAATTCGGAATAAAACTCGAAATTTTTAAAATTCATCGACATTTTTATCTTCGGAAAAATATAACGAAAGGAGTTTTGTACTTTGAGCGATGGCCCCAGCCTTCAAACCTCGATTTCAAATGTTTAGAGGTCACTTCGTACCTCCGAAGTATAGAAACTCGATATGAGACGGTTGAAGCATTCGTTAATCTATTACAGCTTTATAATCGATTCGTAATATATTTGAGCACAATTTTCCCTTTATCAAATGGCTTCTAATCATAGAGTAGAAGCACTGCGCGGTGTTTTGAACTGCCGTTTCAAGGCAAATGGAGACGCTCGAGAAAACTGGTCTTCGCGTGTATAGATCCTCTTCGAAACGATAGGCAATTGATTCCATCGACTTTTCCAATCACCGAAGCATTTTTCAGAAGAATTTTCCAGTATGGCTTTTAGCCCCCTCTAAACATTAATCCTCGATGACGTTTATGGAGTCGAAATGGTTTCTAGGAACTGGGAATTTCAATTTAGAATGAAAATTCAGTCGGCGATAGGTAGGGTGAATAAAAAATCTGGACAATGGTATTTATTGCGTTCTTGAAGCTCTCCATGACAATATTCGTGTATAATTTTCTGAATTTTATCGACATCGTCATCAAAATTTGAGAAAAATACTTCCTTCATTATTATCCTCATTGTAAAATTCAAAGTACACGGCTAAAGTCGACTGATTTGAACAACTACTTTAAACAAAGTAATTTAAATAACATATCGTATTTATTACATAATTGTGCTAAATTAGTTAGTACATGTATATCGATTTTTTTAGCACATCATTATTGCAGTTCCATCAACGTACCGAAACGTGCAAATACTTTTTGTTCAGAAGGTATCATCTGAAAGTCACTGTATACTAAATTAATCTAATTTAAGTGAGTCGACCTGGGATGAAAATTATCGTAGAAGACAAAATTAGAAAATATAACAGGTATCAGCCATAATCAGAGCTCAAAGTACTAACAGAAATGAAACTAGTGGAAATTTTTCCCACCGTGTTTTTGTAATTTGAATACTAAGACTAACATTATAAAGGAGAGAATACGATGATTTATATTATAAAAAAAACTCTATTGTTCGGCAAAATATTTTTGTGAACCTCAATATGTATTTCGTGCAGGATTTTTTTCTTTAACCAGTCACTTCTCTTTCTCTTAGGATTAAAGATAAATAAAAAAGAAAAAAAGATTCGCGGCACTTCGCTCGAAAATAATCCGCGCCAACTCGACTCTCGCGATTTTCCGCGTAATTCCTCGTTCGCTCGTAGCGTCCGGAACCTTCCGTAAAGTCGCTTTCGCGCTTTTCCCATTATTCTTTGTGATGTCTCACTGGAAAAATCCTATAAATTCAGTTCGTCGCTGCGCTTTATCCCCTCCCTCGCCCCGCCCTCTGCCAAAGCACGACAGCGAATTCTCCACGCCGTCAACTTTCAGGGCTGCTGGACACCGGCGGATCTTTTTCATACTCTCGAGATCCGATGTGCGCGCACTCTCGACACTTTTTGCTACTCAGACTTTGGCACACGGCTTCGCCATTGGATTATGCGAAAGCCCAGTGTTTTTCAGTTGCTCCCTCCCCCCTCCCCCGCCGTTCTCTTTTCATCGCTCTCTATCTCTCTCTCCCCATACTCGGAAAACATTTGAGGGATTAAGAGTAACTGATCTGTGACAAGGTGACTTCGAGAGTTCAATTGCAAGACATTAAGATCTCGGTGCACTAAAAAAATCAAAAAAATTTCGTTTAAAATGATTACATTTACACAATAGACATATTATCTCAAACTATCCTAACATCGGGTCAAACGTATAAATCATCGGACGTATGCCGAAAAGCTCGTTCATTCTCTCGACGAGTGAAGAAGCAATCGAGCTTTATTTCCAAGTGATCGAATTCCATACCCCGATCGCGGCAAAGTTTCACCCCATCCTTCCTCTCGACAATAATGCGGCAGCCACGCGATGGCATCGAGCACGACGCGTGCACGTAAGCGAGCTCGTCGACTTCATCATCTCGCGCGTCGCGCATCTCATCGATCGGCGCGCGTGAATCTATCCGCGCACGTTGGCTACGGCTTCTCGTTGGCCTAACGCGTTATCTCGCGTCGTCTCGCCCCGCGCGACCCGTGGAAAAGCGCGCTCCTCGCGGCGTTACTCGTCCCATAGAGAATGGCGCGTTCGTCGTTGCTTTCATCGTTCTCCAGTCTTACGAGGGCCTCGCAACTGTGTCGATCTCGAGCCGAATTCGCGACCAATCACGGACACGCGCGAAGTTTATCGCTGGCTCGTCAATTTCAAATATCTACCTTCGTGCGTTGCTCCGTGAAGTTCTGCATCTTTTTTTTTCTACCCTTGTCTTACTCGAGACAGTTATGAGTCGTCGTGGGCTCCGCGGGCGAACAGAGGGAAGGCCTCCTTCGATATCTAACGTTTTGATCTCGTTTCTAGCAACTCGTACATGTGAGGATAATTTTACGGTTCTCTATTGCGTCCCGGTTGTGCCTCTTCGGCACAATTATTTATTGCCACAATCGGACTAATTAGTTTCTTCGATCGATCAACCAACTTCTTACCTCGATAAGCTAAAATGCCGAAAATGACGATCGCGATACGCCACTTTTCAAAGCACATTAATTCCAGTATTTAAAGAATTAATCCAACAAAGTTATCACATAGAAGCGTTACAAGATTACCCGCAAACTTATTTTATCATTGGAATTCTCTCTCCCTCTACCAATCTACCTCTCTATTCTGTTTATCAACAAAACTTCGGCAGTTAGAGAAGGCGGCCGGGGGGAGGGGCGGGGTGGGCGCGAGGAAGCCCCGGCATCCTCCGGCATTCGGAAGCCAATCGCGCGCGCGCGATCTTGGTGCACTTCCAGAAAGTTCAAATTCCGTACAATTTAACTTTAATCTGCCGACGCGGCAGCGTTTCGCCAACGCGGCTCGTGCGGGTTAGCCGGGCGAACGATTCGCGCGGTGCGTTAATATCGGCGGGCGACTGCGATGCTGTGCCTTAGGAGAGAGAGAGAGAGAGAGAGAGAGAGAGAGAGCCCAGCCGAGATCCCTCGGGCTGTTCGTCGCGTCAAACGATTCGGTGGCAATTTACCGCCGCCCCCCCCCACCGACACCCGCCACCGCGAATTATGAGAACCGCGGTACAGAGGGAGGACAGACGGGGACCCGAGGCGCCCGATTCTCTCGGTTTTGGAAGGCTTAATTGGGATCGGGGCGGCCAGCGAACGGGAACGGTGGGGGGAGGGGGATGGACCGCCGACGGCGGCGAAGCCCGGCGGTCCCGTAGCCGCGGAACTTGGCGCGTTATATAGCGCTGCCATAGTTATTGGCAGGGTTAACTAAATAGAGATACGTTTGAGAATAGGCCCCGTCTTCGTTGAGTGAATACTGGGTCGCCGCCGTTGAATGTCGTCGCCGGATGTTGATAAGACTTTACCCGGTATTATATATATATATATATATATATATATATATATATATATATACACAGTCTTGCAAAGAATTGAAGTGGAATAGGGTTTGCGCAAGAATAAAATAATCCGAACTTTTCGTTTTAACTATCCAATATCTACGATGAGGGTAATTTGAAAAGTTTATTGCGAAGTTTATCGCGGTAAATATAGACGCGATAAAACGAAATATGGAGCCCGAGTATTTTAATAATAATTTACTCGCTCTTGCTACTTTCATAGTGTGTGAATCCGAGCGAGATATAGAGAGAGAGAGAGAGAGAGTGAGAGAGGCGTAATAATTTTTTTTAGCACCGAATATAATTTCAAGCGCAAAGTGAATAACCTCGTCCCGCGTATATAGTGTGGACGTTGACGTATAGTGGAAACTTCCGCGACGCTCTCATTATCGGCGAGATGCATTAAGGAAAAATGCCGTAGTACACACAAAAAAAACAGCGGGGGCTATAATTAAAAGTTTCTCCCGCTGATAAAAAGATTATCTATCGCCAGCCGTACAATGTCATTGCTGGGCTATCTCACTGAAATGGGATTTATAAGCATCAAATCTCCGATCGCCCGTCCTTTTTTCCCGCTAAACTCAACTCTCGGACGAGAAGTACTTTATACTTTTAATTATCTCCCGGCCTTTCTCATCCTTGTCCTCTCAGCCCCCCCCCCTCTCTCTCCTTTCGAACTTCTGTTCAGCCTCCGCTCTTTCGCCAAGCTTTAGTCGGAGAATCATTGAAGGTACTTTTAAACTGGAGCGTGTTTTAGCAGTTCGACAATGACGCGCGAACTTCATTTAAGAATCACAAATAGAGATAATAGCGCGGCATTTCCTTTCTTTTATGCCAAAGCTCGGGGCATTTCATTGAATTCGAGAAACCGATTCGGTGTGTATTTCGAACTATCTCTTTAATTTTCAATGTACATATATATATATATATATATATATATATATATATATATATATATTGTATCTAAATAACGTTCGCCTTGTTATCTCGACTCTTGACGTCCTGGCAAAATTTTTAAATTATGCATTCCTTTTCTTTGAGAAATTTTCTTCAAAAATTGAAAGTGACAGTTCCTATATAATAGTAGAGAAGTCGACTTTCGTAAAATTTCATCACGTCCCATCAATTTTTCGACAAAATGTAGATGCTTAAAGCTGCGTGCCTACAGTATACATTATTATTATTTCTCCAGTTAGACTAAACTATCCGGATTCCAAAAATTCATTCGTCCATGCACAAAAGTACCGTAATACATCGTATTTATCTTTTTTAATACTACATATTTTATAAATAAATTAGTGATTTCATTTGCGTCTCAACAACATTTTCTAGAACTTTTAATTTAATGTTATATACGTTTTGATAAAATTATATAAAAAATATAAAAAACTTTCATTTGTGTTTTAAATGCTTAAATAATTATATATATAACAGTTATGGAACATTTTTTTTAGTAGCTGACCGAAAAGTCAATACTGATAATGTATAATCAGAAAAAAGATTATCAGTCGTAAATTATAGCTTAATCTTTATAGCATTAAAAAAATTTAATTAATTATATTCCATAATTAGATATACAATATAAAATTTTCTCTCAAATCCATAGAATGACACATGATTATTATTCAAAGAATTGGCTGAAATAATTTATTGGAATCGTATAGTTATCCTCATTATATGTACATAAAAAATACTTATAAAACAAATGAAATGTGATCTACAGAACAATAAATTTATTCCTGTACTTCTCCGCATAGATTTTGTATGCTTATTTAATTAATTTCACATTGCAAATAAATTATGCTACTGCCCTCTTCATTTACATTTCGCGCAAATTTTTATTTTAACCTTCAATCATCAATTGTCATTTCATTATTTTATGAAATGAGTACAAATAAGCCGATAAGTTTACGAACAAAGACGTTAATTATAAATCCGCGATGAATTGTGAATATTGTATGAATATATCTGCTGTCAATTATTTTACTAACGATAATATTTCAATACGTGTAATTATTTAAATCTATAATTATATAAGCATTTTAAAAAGCTTCCAATTATAAATTTTGTTCTTTTAGAATATTGAAAGTAACAATAGCGAAAGAAATGAATGCACATAATTTTAAATCGTATTTTTTGGATCAAGATTGTAGTTGTAAATGAAAAAGCTAGATAGCGTAGAATGATTTAGCAGTAATTTTTCAAGAAGCAAGTGCTTGAGAAGTTTTCGCCTCCGTATTCAAAAATCATAATCAATAATTGGTTGTTGAATTGAAGAGTTTTTTTGAGCTTTCTAAAAAAACAACTTCCTACATATAACACCATTCCTAATTAGAAATCTAGTTGCAAAATTTGAGATGAAAAGTAAAAGTAACTACTAAAAAAGTCCTTGTTAACCTGATCCGAACAAGAGGATACGAAGTTACTCGACAAAATGTCGTTCGCTGAACTTTCGCGATTAGTCCGTTATTGAATTCTCTTCAAAAAACAAGCTATAAAAATTAATTCAACGCTCGCCTTCGACTCGTTCAAACGATCGATCAAATTCGCGTGACTCTAGCCTTGAAAAACCACTGCCCCCGATCTCGTTTCTCCAAATCAGAAATGATTGCGCTCACCCCCTTCCCCCCGAATCCCCCGCCCCGCACGATCCAAGACTCTCCAATTCGGCTCGTCGGGCAAGTTTCCCTTAAGCCCCGATCCCCCATTGTTACTATAGCCCGGCGCGCGTAATATCTGTGAATTTTGGCGCCCCGACCCTCGCCCAGCCCTCGCGCTCGGCGAGACCGCATGCTCCGGGAGTTTTCCACGTTCTATATATATATATATATATATATATATATATATATACATATACATATACATACCAGCAACGGACGACGACCGCAAGCCGACCGTTAACCTCTTCCTAATCTCGGCCGGCTCAAAGGGAATCCCGCGTCGAATGAACTTTCTCGCTTACGTGCGGCGGGCGATGGCGCCGGTGGCTCCAAAGCCTTGCCGCGCAATCGTGTCTACCCCCCCCTCCTCCCCCCCACCAACCACCGCGGCCCCGACACCAAAGGGATGGGTCGGGCGAAAGGATTTATTTCGGATGATTTTTACGCCTGTCCCTTTGTGCAGCGCGCGATAGTGGACCGATTTCCGTCGCGACTGGAGCTCGAGTCGGCCGAGGGTAAGAGTGCACTTGGGGAGGGAATAAAAGTATTAGTGTCATTTTCGTGTAGAGGCAGTTTGTACAAGTAAATTGAAAAAAGTAAAACTATTGCACGCGAATGTTTGGCGGAAAATCCTCTATTTTTCATAATTATGCATTTCTGCTGAAATAATTCGTAAGTAATCGGAAAATCGTGTATAGAACATTACCTTGTATAAAGCTCTCATAAATAATACATTATACCGAAATAAAAAACGAAAACTAAAAATGTTATCGTGAAATATGAACATGCCCCGTTTAGAGAGAAATGAACGAGTAAATTGGTCTCGTAATCTCGTAATTAATTTTCAACATATACGATGAGTCCGGCTTTGTAACATAAATGCAGAATATTCAATAACTTCTAGCATACTTACAACAGCCTAGATTTGCTCAAGAGCAACCAGAAATTAATATAAATTAATTTAATTTTCTATCGACTAAAGAATCGCGCTCCGTTCTAAAGTAATGCAATAGCGTGACCTCTCAACGAACTAATACAGCTCTTATATTCGAGCATTAGAGTTTGGCTCCGGCGGCTAGTGTGCGCCACCGAGTGGCTCAGTCTCGTTGTTATCGAATTTTCGTCGAGTCCGCAGAAAGGCCAAAACAAAGAAAGGAAAGGAGGGAAGAGCAAAAAAAAAAAACCATAAGCGAAAGAAAGCGCGCGCGTGTGCGCTCGCGCTGTATCTCGTCTCTCGAGCACGAAGCTGCGACGGGGGTTGGGGGTGGGAACAAAGGCAGGCCGTCGACGGCGTCGGCGCTCGAGCCTCTAAAATGCCTAGTTTGACATTTCCTCCTCGCCCTCGCCTCTGTCCGACCCCCCCCCTCCCCCCGCCCCGGCCAATCCTCTTTTATAGCCATTGCGCGTACAAGCGCTACTTTTCGCTCCGTACCCACCTCCCCTCGCGCCCCGTCTCGCACATCCACATCGCGCGAGGCAATTCCTACGTACGAAGCGAGCGGATCCTTTCACGAAAGGTCGCCGCGTAGATAAAGCCATAGAGAGAGAGAGAGAGAGAGAGAGAGAGAGAACGTACGACGGAGATTTATGGAGAACTCGGTCTTCCATTCGCTCCAGCTCTTTATATCCTTGGCGAATATTTTTCAAAACTGTCGCGTGGACCTCCGCATCGCCTCCCCCTCCCCCGAGCGCCGAGCTACAGAACGTGACCGAACGAGGAGCGTAGGTGCCGGCGGAGAAAGCAAAGGGCTTGGCGTGACTTGTCGTCCAGTTGTGGGGGAAATTTTAAACGACTTTCGGCCGCGCTGGACTGCGCCTCGATCGATACTGGAAACGCTGAACAAGCGTTATTTATACAAGAGTGGAAATTCTCGTATGCGCGCGTTCGTGGAACGAGACAGGTTGACTCGAGCTGGTTGATTATGGAATTACGAGCTCGACAGTCCGAACGAGACCGCTCCTGGGAAGGCGGACGAAAGATTTCTGCGCTGCGACTTTCTCGTGAAGACCGCGAAGACGTCGATCGCTCGAGAGTCGCGGAAACGGGCGAGCGAGCGACTAATCTGGAGCGGGGTCACCGAACAAGCCACAGAGTCTTATCGACGGAGAGGATGCGGAAAATCGTTCGTCGCGACCGCGTAAAAGCCCGAGAGATCGTTCTTGGCGAGCTTTCACTCGCCTCCACCCCCCCCTTCTCTCTGTCTCGCTCTATCGTCATAGATAATGATCCAAGGATAAAGCCAACAAAGAGGTCGCGAAAGCGGACGGGTCTTGCGGCGCAGGGAGCAGGAGGAGGCAAAAAGTAGGCGCACGAGATAATTAACGCCGGACCGGCGTACGCACCGGAAGGCGGCACCAAGACTCGGAAAAAGCGCCCATCCGCCGCGCGACGACGGAAGCTCTACTCCCGGAGATTCGGAGCCGATCCTCCACGCCGCCGCTCCCCCCCCCCCTCCGAGTCTGCCTGGACAGTTTCCAAAGCACGGACGCAGTCGCGATTCCGCGGGCGCGACCGAGATCGATCTTCGTAGCTCCTCGACGCGGCCGCTAAATTCGCCCCGGCGAAATGAGCGCGCGCGAGCGACGCCGAGGGAGCTTATTGATTTTATAAACCACACGGGATATATAGCCGCGTTATTCCCGTGAGCGTCTCGCGAGAACGAGCTTATCGTTATTATTAGCATAATTATTATTGTTATGGTCGCGGCGGAACGCTATCGAGCACACCCCGCGATAAAGTCCGTAATTGTGTCTTATCCAAAATCCTAGCGATATAAAGTAACGTACTTGTGGTTGTCGATATAACCCAATTTCTCAAAATGAGAAAATTGAATCTTATACATGTGCGTATTATATATTTAATGCTCGTAAATATTTTTGAGTACGTATTAATTCACGATGAAGCTTTAATTTAATGTGCCGAGCGCTGATGATACTATACTAGAATATTATTACACCATAATAGTATACTATTATATTTGGCTTTAGAGCAATACTCCTTATTAATTTAATCAAAAACTTGATTAAATAAATAAATATATAAAAGAATTGTAATTGAAAAAGGACGAAGAATATATTGTGGACCAATGTATCCGGATAATCTCAGTAATTTCGAATATTTGAGCATATTTGAATATTAAACTATCTGTATAATTCATATATTTAAATACGAATTTGGTAAATAAATTAGAATAACATATTGTATTGTTTATTCTGAAATTCGATAGATTAAGAAAAATGGTTCTTTCAGAAATAAGTAAAAATACAAAATTTATTCTTTAATTAGGTAAATTTGTTTCAGACACCCGAATATTTAAACATTAATTGGATAATACAACTGAATTTATGGATTATTAAATTAACAGTAATTAACCGGATATTCATATATATCTGCGCATTGAAATAATTAAAGGAATGGGGACATATGCGATATCCATAATATCCGAATTTGACAGACAGACAGGTATTATAATCGACAAAATCTCGGAAATGACTCGCATCTATCCAACTACCTCCCCCCCCTCCTCGTAATGAATATACGAGAACAAATAAAAAGTCGGACAATGTACTTACGGAACAGCCCTTACAACACGTGAAACATTAGCTGCTAGCCAAAGGGGCCCATGCATATCTCGGCTTTCATCATTTCTCGCTTGGGTTAAGGTATATATATATATATATATATATATATATATATATATATATATATACAATATATGTATATATACAACGGCGGAGCGTCCCCGGCTAGGACGACGAGGGCCACAGCTGCGCCCGACAAGAATCGCATTAGCCGCGCGGCCGGTTGACCGAGTCATTCTTATGCATGGATTTCCTCGGGCGCGGCGGCAGGTCGGCCCTGGTAGGTGGAGCGCCGGTGAGGGGCTGGGAAGGGCGGCGGGAGGGGCGGGGGGAGGGGGGTCGACGCGCGACGAGATGCGGCGAAACTGTATCGAGTGCGCGGTGGAAAAATTAACGACCGGCTATTTGCATTTTGAGAAGCTGTCGTCGCCTCGTCCCCCGGGCGGGCGGGGCGTTGCGTTTGTATGCCGGGGGGGAGGAGGGGAGCTGAGAGACCCATAGCTCGTCGCGCTGCCTTTACGGCTTTCGTTTACCGGTTACAGCGCATTACATATAGATAATTGGCGGTAAAATTACCGCGATCGCCCGGTCGCTCTCTCGGTTTCGCGTTCCTCGACTTTCGATTATACGGCTAAAGTTTTTAATCGTTGACCCCTTGACGCTCCCGTCTCAGTTCCATTCGTGGCGTATCCTTAAAATCGATGGAAGGAAAAGGTTTTCCTATTTCAATTACCCGGCGAAATGCTCCGAATTAATGTCCAATTCGACACTGATAGGGACATTCGTTGTTCCGTCGTTCTTCTGCTCGTGATTCAATTATTTCGCATTTTATTTCATTTGCTCCCAATATCAGCTCGATCAATATTTACTTATAATTCGATAACAAGCGAATATTTTATCGAGCTATGTGCAAAGGAATTTTAGCGTTAGATTTTTCATATCCCGGTATAGAAGTGACATTTCAAGACACGACTACATCGTTTATTTTCCAAATATAATCATCGAACTACAATTGCCACGCGATTGCAATTTCAAACAAGAGCGGCTTTCTTAAATATTCCTGAATTCGTCGCGATTAAATGTCGAATGACCTCCAGTCGCTCTGAAATAACGAGTCTTTCGAATAACGTACAATTCGTTCTCCGCGAAGCCATGCACGGCCCAGGGAATTGAAAAGAGCACCCTCGGCCATCGTCAACTGTCCCAATTCGATTCCCGATTCCCGCTTCTACCCGTTCGCCCATCCCGAGCCAGATTACTCGTACGCTTACGATAAAGCGGACTCAAGAGTAAGGCCGAGCCCTGACCTCGACCTCGTGAAAACCGTCCCCCAGCCCTCCTTGACTCGCTGCAATGGCACGCGGCGCGCAAATGCGCGCTGGCAAAAAGGGATTTCGTCGGCGGTCTCGTGGTGGGGGGGGGGGGTGGCTGCGAACTGAGCCGAAGCCCAGAGAGCGAGATTGGATTCTCGAGATAGTTTCCATTGCCGCGAGTGGAAGGGCGGGCAGGGGCGGGGGGTGAAAAAAAGAAGCGAACCACACCGCGCAATAAGAGGTAAATTTTCGTATAATACGCGAAGGGAGGAAAAAGAGGACGTCCGGTAGAATTTATTGCGAATGGAATGGGAGCGGTGATATTCGGGAATTTGGAAGGGAGGTAACTAATGCGATTCTATCAATTTACTTGTAATGCAATTTATTCCGAGTATATTTTTTAAAATATAATCTTTCTTCGGTTTTTTTTTCTCTGCACATTGTTCGTAAGTTCATGCATAGTCGTTCTTTTTTTTATGTATTATGCGCACGTCGCTTATTATTGTACAAGATTTGGAATGAAATAATACTCTTGCGTTTAACAAAGCGAATACGTCCATTTGATTTATTTCGGATAGATCATTTGCATTTCAAGAGCCTACTTTCATAAAGCGATTTCTCAATACGTACCCTTGAAAAAATGATCGAAATACTTGAAACTCTATAAATGCTGGAAATTCTACAATTATGCGAATTGTAACGATTATCAGCAAATATACTGTATATATATAACAACGACGCCATTTATAAAAGAAAAAGTTGCGTTCGGCGAAACATGGTAAAAGGAAAAGAGCGACTGAATCGAGAACCGACGATGAACAATACAGCGAGAGATTGGAAAAAGAAAGCCGAAGTGCGCGAATTTAAAAGCAGGAAGAAATTGAGTCCGTAGGAGGAGGGCGGACAGGGGTTGATTGCAATAACGAAAAAAAAAAAAAAAAACTTCCCGGATACTCTCGCCATTCGATTAATAGAGAGGACGGAGGGGACAAAAAAAAAGTATTGCAAGGGATGGAAAGGGTGGGAATGCAATTTGAGTCGCGATTTGTCCGATATATATATATATATATATATATATATATATATATATCATCGGTAAGGGAAAGAGCCGAACGATAAAGAAAAGGAGGACTCGGTCACCTCGCCGTGTCGGCTGGAATATATACTGGCAGAAATTACCTCCATAAAATTTACATTCCTCCTCTTTAAACTGACCCTATCCCTCCGGCTTTCCTTCTGCCCCCATCTCCCTCTCGTTCTTCTTTCCTTCTGATTCCCAGAAAGAAATCCATTTAACTTTTTAAAATTCATTTATATATTTCTTTGTCTGTTCACGGTAGATATATCGAAACTTCTAGATATATCATTATAATTAAAAAAACATGAAAAAAATTAGTATTTTTAAAAATTTTAATAAATAATCAATAACAACTGAACTATATTCTTACTAATCTATCACTTAATCTAACTCTCAATTATCTATTATAATTTTTTTTTTGTTAATTAATCAATTAATTCGTTTATAATTAAAAGACCTATTAAATTTATAAAGTGCGGCAAATAAAAATGTCCAATTTTTTTCTTCTTATGATTCATACAAAGTCAATGTAGAGTGCTCCGCTACTAAATTGCTCTCATACACGAATTCCTTTCATCCTTTATTCTACATTTCAGTTCTTTTCTCTTGCATTTTTCTCGTTATGCCTCATTTTCGTCTTTCTCCCTCGCTCTCTTTCTCTCTCGCTCTCTCTCTCTCTCTCTCTCTCTCTCTCTCCACCTCCCTTATTCCCATCGACTGCAATTTTTCTTTCCGGTGACCGTTCAGAACTTCTGATTACTGGCTGGCTACCTGAAAGTCGGCTCCCTTTGACAAAGTTCCTTTGCACTCTCCCAACTTTTTCAAATATTTCAATCATCGCTATGATTTTTTCTCGTTTTTCTATTTTACCAGCGCAAAAATTTCTTTCGTAATTCTTTTTCATGAATACATAGTCGTAAATAAAGTCTATCGTACTTTACGTTTTACTGTATAAAAAAAAACCAGATTTAGAGTTTACATAAAATCACCAGTATCTGAATCGGACGATTAATCTTCACACTCTACTCGAGTAAAAGTAATAAAGAAAAATCGTCAAATATTACAAGATAATCGTAGTGATGTGAGTAACAAATTTTCGATAATATCCATGGGTCCCGAACGGTTACGAGAAAAAGAATGGAAATTCACCGCTCGAAGCGCAAAGATCGAGAGAAAAAAGCCTCCGCGCCCGTATGAAATTTTCGTCGAGCCTATATTATCGTTGTACTCCCACGGTCTGCGGTCGATTTTCGCTCTGTGGCAACTGACTGGGCCCCGACTACGGGGGATTGCGCACAACTTCCCGAACGAGGAGGCGACGCGACAGTGGCGGATAGGCCAGAGAGCACGCAGAGATAATACAAAATTGACCAAATTGTTTATATATATATATATATATATATATATATATATATATATATATATATAAGTATATACACAGAACATATATAAAACTCGATCTGGCGATTACGATATAATGACACTTATCCGTCCGTCGTCCCCTCCCTCTCTCTTTGGTTGCAGCATATGCGTCACCGTGGTCGTCCTCAACGTCCACTTCCGCTCGCCGCAAACGCATAAAATGGCGCCCTGGGTCAAGAGGGTCTTCATACACATACTGCCGAGGCTCCTGGTGATGCGCAGGCCCCAGTACAAGTTCGAGCCGACGAGGTAAGTGCCCGGGCGGATGGGACGAGGGCGGGCGGGGGGTGGGGGGGGGTCGCCCGTAACGCTCGGTCCGCTCGTCGTAAATGCGTTTATTATTTACTGCCCAGCGGTGACTCCGAGCCGTTTAACTTGCCAATTATTATACTCTCGGCGTAATAAATCTCGCGGTTGTTAATTACAGCCCGTGCATCGATACGAGAATAAATGCGTCTTGTGTATTTATTAATTATTTTTAACATATTAACATATATATATATATATATATATATATATATATATATATATATATACATATTGAATGCTAAATTTTTCCTTAAAACAACTGCGAACGAAGCAGTAGAATCACTTTACCATATTACACGATCTTTTTTTTTTGTTTGACGCATTCTTTCTATGCTTTTGTAATTTCATAGTTTATACGGCGTAAATTTTACATTCTTCTCCTGAAAATATGAACGATAATCGATCTTTAGAGCGCAAAATAAATTTTTTAAACGGCGGTACAGCTCTTCGAAACGGTATGTTAAAAAGTTAAAAAAAAAAAAATTAAATTATTCTCATCAAGCATAGATTTATGCAAGTAGGTTGCTCTTACTTGGGCACGCCCCCGTGTGCGCTGCTCGATAAGTTTATAAAGTTGCCAGCGATGCAATTAACCCGTTTTGAAGTTGATTATAAGTTTATTTTCAAATCTCTAGAATTTTTCGTGATTACCAACTATTACACTAAGTTTTAATGTAAATTTATTTCCATTTTTTCACCTTGATTTTATCAAAAAGAAAAAGAAAAAAGTGTATCAATTCGTCAAGGAGTAGATATGAAACTATTAAATCAGTTTATTGAACTCTGTCAATTTACACAAGTGAATAATGAAGAAAAAGTAAATTTAATAGATTCTATGCAAATGAAATACTTGAAGCTGTTGATGTTAAAAAAAGAAATGAATAATTTGTGTGAATTAACTGCGCAATACTTAATGAGGATATATTAAATGAAACAATGCCCTGGATCAATTCGGTGAAACCTGCACAATATATCTATATATAAATAAATATATATAAATATATCTATATATAAATATATAAATATATATATATATATATATATATATATATATATATATAGACAATTTTCAGAAATCTAAGATAAAACATAGTAGACACGAATCAATAGTTATAAATATAAAATAATCATGCTCGAAAATCGAATGCCTCGCCACATCTCCCCTCGACTTCCGGCGCTGTACTCAATTATGCGCGTGCGTGCCGGCCGCGTAACTACACGCGCCGTGTTCGCTGCCTTCAGCCGCGGCCGAACGCTGAAAAACCTCGTGGAATTTCGGTCAGAACTTGCAAAAGAAACGTCCGCGCGATCGTCCGGGACACGGAAGGGCGAAATTGAAGCGCGGGCGCTTCTCCGTCAATGATCGCCTTGAATCGCCCTCGATTTCGCCGACGACGGGCGCGCGGGCCAGACACCGGGGCCGAACGAAGACGCGCGCTGTGCCGGGGCGCCGAAGCGGCGCGCGAGGGCCAAGGGGGAAGGAACGCGCGACGTGCCGCCGAAGCGAGGGATTGGACGAGGAGCGGCTGTAAGCCGGGGACGATAAAACCGAGGAGGCGGCAGAACGCCGTCTACCTTCGACTTGCGATTCAAAAACACGGGACATTTTTCAACCGTCTCCTCCCCCCACCCCCAGCGCCTTCTCGCTCAGCCCCGAGCGAACGTTTCGAACTAAGAACGTCGAGTTTTTTGTTTTATATCTTTTCTCATCGGAGGGATGACGTGAAAAGTCTCGGTTCGCGCTGTCGCTCGGCTCCGGGAGAATGGCGTGCGCGTCCGAGGCGGGAAAACAGAAGCGACGACATCCGAGGCGGATGGTCGAGCGCGCGCTTTGTAACCGAACAAATTCAATGTGTCGCTAAAAACGTGACTTCATCGATCAACGAGTACGGACGATAAATTTCAACGATAACGAATATAAGAACGCCAAAAATACGAAGAACGTAGAAATTATCGTCAGTGGTTGTTCAAACGAGGGACGTGCAAATCTGTGCGAAAAATCTGATAAAATCAGACCCAGCTAGGGCTGAAAATATGGAAAATCAATGTTTTGGAAATCTATCTTAAATTTTTCGCATACATGAATTCTGTAATATTTACCTAGACCAATATATTCGAGGTTTCCAAACTCGATTACTCAACTAGGCTCAGACACGCGTCATCCCTCACGATCTCTGCTAAATACGCAATGTAAGAACTTTTTACAGCAATCCGTGATTCAAGCCCGCGCTTATCGCAGGCTCTCGCGTGATTTAAGCCTTTCAATTTTTTACGCATTTTTGCGTTTGCATTTAAGCATTTTTTACAATTTGCAATATAATGCATTTTTATACATGATAAGGAGGACATAAATAAGTAAATTGTCATGGGTATCTTAAAAATACAGTAAAAATTAATGTAGATATTAATATACATGTATGAATTTTAGGATAATTTCAGTTGATGTTAAAGCGCGCCAACTCTCTTGGGTTTCAATGCTGATTTAATTTCTTCTACTTCTTTTTTCAAAAATAATATTATTTACGTGAATCAATTTTTTATGTACATATGTTTCTTGCATGTTTTTTGGGTTAGAAAATTTCAGTGACAATTTTGCGCGATAGAACTAACTGCAAGTAAATTGAAAGCATATAGTTATATTTCCCGTTCAATTCAAATCAATAATTTATCCAAATAGTCCTGAATTAATCATACATTATAGAATCAATGCAAATAAATTTTCTAACATTCGGTAAAGAATTATATCATGCAAATTAATTATTTCATTACAATATTTTCGACAATTTTTGGATAGCCATAATTGATATCTTCTCTCTTGTAAAATCGACATTATTTGATAGACAAAGTAGAAGAATGTAAATAATTTACCTCGTAAAAATTTTTAGATAAATTATCATCTTTCATCTCATTAGCTCTCGGCAGTCAAAGCGTTTCTGCATGAAATAATGATATATTGAATTTACATATATTATCATTAGTTTGGCAAGTTAAAATCACACGAGCTATAAAATGAGTATAAAGTAGTATACGATACGTGTGATTAAAGTAACATCATTATTTGGCTTCAAAAAAAGTGCGCCAATTGGCCGTCGCGCAATGGTAAATAGCATAAATCAGGTCGATCTACTACACCGTCGAGCACTACTTTAATCCAAGCTTTTCCTTAACCTTGACGCCTTTGAAGGCGCCTCAGTGCCTCGGCTCGAGGAAAAACCGCACGTACTGTACACACCTGTACACACTCACTCACTCTCTCTCTCTCTCTCTCTCTGATTACAGGTTCACCTCGACCCGCGCCCTCATGAGGGGCATGAGGGGCAGCAAGGACAAGTCCTTCTACCCCTATCACACCTCCTGCCACGACGTCAGCGAGCTGCATCTGACGCCCTCCAAGCGCTTCCACAGCCGGGCCTCGTCCAAGGACGACCTGTCGCCCTCGAGGTGAGCCGGGTGACGCGACGCGCTCCCCGTGACAGCAACGGTGACTGCAGCGACGAGCTGCGCGGGATTTAAAGAAAAAAAAGAAAAAGAATCCGATCTTTTTCAAAGATTTATTCGAAATTTAAACATTGAAAGATTTGAAAAGATCCCGAATCTATGCTTTCGTGTACTTTCGTGTTTTTTTTCCTTTTTTTTTTTTTTTTTTTGTTAACGATCCCGTTTCAGATACACATTCCGCGCCCATATCACGCACCCTTCGTATACCGACGAGCGAATGAATGAACGAACGAACGAATGGGCGAACAGACAAATAAAACCGAAATCCCCCACTTGCCAGCCTGGCGGACGGCGCGCGCTTCGGCGGCAGCTGCCTGATTCACGGGCCGAGCCTGCCGCGGCTGCCACTCCACGCGGACTGCGAGGACCTGCAGGTGGGCCCGGCCGGCGACGTCGTCGTCGCCGCGGCGGCGGCTGCCCTCGACGGCTCCAAGAGCCCGATACTGCGCTCGTCCGCGACCTTCGCCCACTCCAAGTGCCCGCCCGAGATCCACAGGTCCTGCATCTGCGTGCGCTTCATTGCCGAGCACACCAAGATGCTCGAGGACTCGACCAAGGTGAGAGAGAGAGAGAGGGAGAGAGAGGGGGGGAGGACGATGCGAGGCGTCGTTTATTTGATAGCGATATAATTGTTAAGTATGTTGCTGTCATCGCTACAGACTGATCAATGTAAAGATACTTACAATATCCATCTAATTAGAATTTTATACGGTGGGCTGGAGATAAACTTAAAGATTGCTTTAATATACAATATACATGAATCAAGAATCTTCGGACTAATTGTTTCATTTCGTAATAGTACATTCTTTGCACATTGTAAATAGTAAATTGTACTTTACTTTGTTTTTTATTGGAAATGCTGCTAGATTTGGCTTTGCTACGAAATAAATCATGTTCCAAGAAAAATTTTAAATTTAATTTTAATAAACTGCTTAAGAATTCCATAAGTGGACATCGCCAAACAATGTTATCTACATTTGCTTGAAAATTACAGTATGGATAATTAATAATATTCGCTCTAGCTAACGAAAATACCAAGTTATAGTGGTCTGATCTTAATCCAATAAATAATGGAAAGTGAAAAACTATTTAATTACTTCCAATGGTTCCGTTTTTCAAGAATTTCATATTAAGTGAATAAAAAGTAAATGTAATTCTGTGTCGATGTTTCAAGGAACTTTATTATTTTGCCCACCTCTAAATGAAAAATATAATCAAAATTTAATTAATACTTGAATGAATTATTCGTAAAAATTTATGAATATTAATAAAAGTAGTATAACAGTAGATACATAAGTAGTAACGGTCGTGTTTTGGCCGACAAGTATACCTGAAGTCTCCTATAAGAAAAAAAGCTATCTTTGCCTACTCTTCTAAGTTTCCATTAAAAAAATATTTGCAGCCAAACAAAAACAATTCCATAGACAGTATGAAAACGCGTTAAAAAAATACTCTATAGTAAGTTCATAGTCGCTACCTGTACCGCTATTTTCTTCTGTCGAGTCTTCGGGGCACACAGGTGTCTATCCCACTATGACTGTCACGACTTGCACGTACGAACTTACTTATGAATTCGATGTATAAATTAGCAAAAGTTTCAAACCGTTCTTCATAACTTACCAATTTTTTCTTTGAGAAACTATTTCAATTATTATGTTTTCAAAAAGTTAATCTTGCAAGTTTTTCTACATTTTGATATATCATGATATTGTGTTATTGAACATACTATTTCTTCTAAAAAGTTCTTAAAGCTTGCCCTTGGAAGCACGACGTTAAAATTCCTTTTTATCGTTTGAAAAAAAAGATTTTTCGAAAAACAGAATCGTTAGAAGCTATTAGATTTGAAATTTGCTTTACAAGTGAAAAAAAATTATTAAAGTGATCTCATTGATCGTGATCCTCTAAAGACTGTATAGATATACATATACTATTTCTATCCAAAAACGTACTTTCAAACTCTCAAACCCGTAAAAGTAATAACAACAGTTGAATCAATTTATCATATATTTATTCATATATATATATAATACGAAGCGGAACGAGCGAATAACAGGGGCATTACCCCCCTCGTCTGCTCTGTCGTCGCAGGTCAAGGAGGACTGGAAGTACGTGGCGATGGTGCTGGACCGGCTCTTCCTCTGGATCTTCACTCTGGCGGTGCTGGTCGGCACGGCGGGCATCATCCTCCAGGCGCCGACCCTCTACGACGACCGAGTTCCTATCGACAAGAAGTTCAGCGAGTTCGCGACGACGACGGTGGTGAAGTGCCCGCCCCAGTAAGCCGGCCCGCGTTGACCGCGTCTCGACGCCCGGCCAACGGCGGACCCCCGTCTCCGCCGCGTCCACCGCACGCACGCACCCCCCCCGACCCCCCTCCCCGGCCGGCACCGACCGAGGGGCCCGCTCGGGGCCCGGCCGCGACATCCGCGTCGTTCGCCGCGAGTGACGCGCGGGCCCGGGACTGGCGGCCGGCCGCGGGAACGAGCTCGGGGCGAACGGGGCCGTCAGGTTGAACGTCCAATTGTGCGCAGACCAAGACATTTTCTGAGTATCGTTACTTTGAAATCTGGGCTTTTCGGCTTCGCGGGTAGTTAACATGATTTTTTTTTATCGTCGCCGTTGAATAAGCCCGGATCGATCATTTTATAGCAAAGTATTGACTTAGTTTTCCGACGTTTTAGATATTTTATGAATATATATATATATATATATATAAATATCAATAGACAGTTTATTTTATTTCAAAATCTAACGCGTTTGTACTAGCCGTACGAAAAATTTAACCTATTAGGAAGTCAAAGAAATCTGAACGTGTAATCCAATAAAATTTAAAATATTGTGCATATTTTAAAGAATATTCGTTTAATTGAAAACCCCTTATAAATAGTAATCTAAATACAATTTCCTATTGCAAAAGAATCCAATAAATAAAAAAATTAATAAAAGCAACTATCAATGAAAAACTAATACGATGATATATTTGATAAGAAATGGAAAAGCGTTTATTTCAAAGTAACGAAACATGTTTACGTCCAAATGTAACTATAATGTAAAAACAAAACTTTATGTAATCAGTTGAAAATCTGTATTAAAATTTGAATGTCGCGTTATAGACAGTAATCTTGAACGCTGCTCCCTGTGTAAATTTTTAACTGTAAATAATTCATCGTTGAGAAAACTACAGGGTCAAAAAATTTTGGGAATATATTTAAAATTTTTACATAATTAACCAAAATCACAATAATAATATTAAAAAATAGAATAACCTGTATTAATTAATTAATTAATCAATTAGAATCATATAAATTGTCTATATCTTAGTTTATCCAACGGTTCAATTGCTTAATGGTTACTATTACAACAAATCTTATCGTGTATTAAAGAATATATACAGATTTTCAACTATATGCAAAAAAAGCCGAAGCAACGGAACAGAGCAACTGCTTGTAGGACAAGTTTGCGTTAATTTTGCGTTCGTTCTACTGAGCTAAACAGGTGGAAGAGAAAACAAATTTTCCCCATCAGATACAGAAAAGTTTAGGCCTCAGGTATTTTCGAACGAAAAAAAAAATTAAACAAACAAAACGCCATGTTCATATATATTAAAAATGCGCACTAAAAGACACTCGAATCGTTAAAGCATTTTTTAACAATTTATAGATAAATATATAAAAGTATATGCTAGCAATTTAACGTAACCGAAGAAAGATGATGAATAATAATGTAAGCAAAGTTGGTGCGCGCGTACGCGCGTCGGAGATGAGGAAATTTCTAAACAAAAAAAAGACATGGATATTTTCGTATAGAGAAACATAAGGGAAATCGTGGCCAGCGATCGATTATACAATAACGATAGATCATGCTTGCCAGCGAAATCAACGGGAGAAATTCGCAGGCTCCATTGTGGAGGGCCGATTTTATTGACGAGCAACGACGAGCGGCTCCTGAAATACGCGAGAGCCGAGCGCGTGACCGTTTCGCCCGTTATACGCGAGCAATTACGCATACGATATATAATATACAAATATGCATTATAATGATAATGAACAAGAGAAGATGACATTTTACTCGTGGCCGGACGCGTTCGAAGCGTCCGTGAGAATTTCTGCCCAGACCCCGGCCCCCATCCCACCTGACCCAACTCCCTACACCCCAGTCCCCACAATTTGTGCCAACGATTAAAACGAGTTTCGGCGCTGTTGTCGCTCGATCGCCGATTGGCCCGTGCGTCGAGACAACGAGGGCCCTCCGTTTTACGCGATACCCTCGGGTACGTATATCGTACGAAAGCTGCCCTATAATTATTACTATATATATATATATATATATATATATATATATATATATATATATAAATTGCGTAGAGCCCTGTAGAATGAAGCGGGCCTCAGTGGGTAAAGTATTTATATATATATATATATATATATATATATATATATATATATATATATATGCATAAGTTTTAAGTGTATTGTAAAAAATAAAAACCGCGTACATGTAACGATCACAGTAGAAGGAACGTTGAGAATAAGGAGGGAAATATGATGTTACAGAGCTACAATGACTTAATTCGTTATATTACTTGTATCACTCGCACGAACAATGTATCTTCGTATTATGTCGACTTGCGTTTTTTCAGTCTCGCGCGGATAACGATTAGAATGTCGCCAAAACCTTCGTTGCGAAATCTCACGTATTTTATCCTACGTTGACTTTCCTTAAATTCTGATTCCATCTCTATGTAATCGTATCGATGTGTAGTGGAACGAAGAAAATCACGCGTAAATTGACGTAAGCGATCGAGAAAGTGCCCGCTCCGACTCAATTAATTAGCGTAAGACACCGTTGCCTGTACGTGTTTTTGTTCTTCTCCACCGGTAAAACCAAAATAAAAGTGAGCAGATTAAGTAAATAGTGATAATGTACTTAAATAATCCATAGCTCGTTAGATGAAAAAAAAAAAAAATATCGCGTCGTTGACATGAATGTATAAATATATCTATACATAGAAAGAGAAAGAGTATAATTACGCCAATAACGTAAGCGGACTAGTTACGGCGCGTCTTGTATCATAATAATCGGCGTCGCTCGCTCGCGGGCGACCGTCGTAGGATAGATTTTATAGGCTAAAGTAGTTTGTACACGCGATGCGCGCGTGTTTGTATCTTATACATGAAGTAGGATACGGGCGATCGGAACGATAGACGGTGTGCTGAACATCGTCCAGCTGGTGACGAAGCAGAATCCTCGAGAAAGGAGCGATAGCGAGCGTTAGTGTAAGAATCGATGGTCATTTTTTGTCCGTTTGCCGTTTTTCTTTCTCCTCGTGGAAAAGTGTAATATTGAACGAACGCGCTCTCCAGGTGACCACAGAGGGAAGCGTCGTCGTTGAAAAAAAAAAAAAAAAACCCCCGACATTGCTTGCAGGAAGAGTGTTCGCCCATTCGTGCGTGAATGCGCGCCTGTTGGGCCCCGCGCATCCTCCAGGCCGATGCGCGCCGTGTATTATACGTAAGCTCGTCGATTAACCGGAAGTTCGAGTACGTGATCGATTTGGACCCACGTGCCCCGTGTATTATTTAAGAAAGTGCTTAGCCATATATCTATATAGAGTCTCGATCGCCGCGCTACCACGTGCGAAACAGTGTCAGCGCGGTTTCGCTCGAGGCATTGATGGAACTCGGGCGAGTTTCGCCCCGAACATTTTGGAAGGCCGGTGAGCGTTTAATGTTGCTTGCTGTGTCTCCCCTCCCCCCACCCCACCCTCTCAGCCCCATTTGCAGCTCGACGTAGCGAATACTGATTCGATTTGGTGCTGCAAATATATTTATAGGGAGGTGTAGGCCGTAGAGCGAAAAATTGCCCATCTACCGATTAGCGTTCGTAGTTGATTAATACACATATATATATATTCATAGTGTATATCCTTATGAATTTTGTAAAGAGTAATACATTGGGTTAAAGTTATTGTCTGACGTTTTCAATGAATTTCGATTAATCGATTCCGTTTTCAACGCACATCTCTCTGTCGGCTGTTTTCTTAAATGTTCGAATCAAATTTTAGCTCATTCGAAAAGGACAATGAAATATTTTAACATATAATCTTACCTTTGCAAAATAAATTACCGGATATACAAATACATATTTATGATGCGATTATCGTGTATCAATGATATTTCCTAAATCTCTTAATTGTAATATTTGTTGATAAATAATGGATTATTCGTTTAAATTTTCATATATTTTAATATAACTGATGTAAAATCTGTGAAAATTTATCAATCTTTACTCCATAACTTTATTGGCTTATTAAAGTAAATGATTCCTTTTTAATTAAAAATTTAAAGAATTTTAATAAAATAATTTCGACGAAATTACAATATTAAAGAGAAATAAGCGAGTAATTTACTAAAAGTACTTTACTGAGAATAATTTAGTGAGTTTAATGTAGTTAATTCCTTCTTAGTCCAGATACCTGCACTTGTGAGAAGTGAGCCGGATCGTTATGAATTCATTAAAAGGCACGAGTAAAATATTTCATTTCGTTCATAAGCTATTTTTTAATATGCTGTAAAAAATTTTTTTACCCAGCTGTAAGGCCACTTTGATGAAGAAATTATAATCCAACGTAATGAATCTAATTGTCTAGCACAATTACTTATTTTTAATTTATGTATCGTTAAGAAAAATAATTATCAACGGAGTGAAAAAAATAATAAAATTCGTTACACGATAGCGAAACGATCGTTTCAAAATTACTTAAATTACACCGTCTTCCACCGATCGGGTAAGCGCAAAAAGTGCTTTACCTAATTACGAAGTTTCATCTTCGCAATGAGACGCTATTATCTTGAGAAAATGAATTTTCCACACGCATCCGTCACGGTTATGTTGACTCTCGATAATCGCAAATTTATTTTCCATAGAATCGCGACGATACTTCCTTATCAATTGGAGACCGTAGCAGCGAATCTGGCGAAAATTTCAATTACGTTCATTATGCATAAACATTCTAAAACACATCGATAATTCCGTTAATTTACATTAAAATTCGCTTGCAAATTAATTTCTGAAAGGTCAAAGTCTACGAGATCATAAGCTCTAATGATTCTCGGAAAACTGGAGGAAAAGTCTTCTCTACGTTTACACGGTATAATATCAGAATTGGCTTGGAAAGATGCGCGCGTACAGAAAATGGAGGTATAATATAAAGATTCAAGCGTACAACGTACACATTACATATATAACTATATAAAAATAAACCCGCATATCTATATATAAGTATAATACAAACTTATATCCGGCAGCAATATGGGACGTCGTTATTTTTCCGACAAAAAGTGTATTACGTATATACAGTACATACATTTAAGGGACAAGTAAAGCATATGAATTCTAAAGCCGTTAGTTGTAGACGCGAAACCGAACGCAGGGTGCGCGCCCTCGCGAGTTACATAAACATATATATATATATATATATATATATATATATATATATATATATATATATATATACGCATACAGATATGTAGATTTATATAGGTGGACGAGCTCGGTTCACCCCCCTCCCGCACCGCCACGCCCTGGCTGTACGTTTTTACGTTTCTTTCATCCTTGCTTCGTATATATACGCATACATATATATGTACTTATACACAGTCGCGTATAGCGCTGGTGGCTTCTCGCTTGTAACCCCGTCCCCCTTCCCATCAGCCCAAGCATTATTATACCTGTACAATTCTACTCCGGGCTTTTTTCCTCTCTTTTCGGCTCTAGCCGGCTCGGTTCCTCTCAGCCTCTGTCTATCCCCCCTCCCTCTCACTCTCTCGCTCTTTCTCTCGCAAGGAGTTATGGAGAGAAGGCCTCCCTCCCCCCTCCGCCGCCGTTCAACGTAAATCCAATGCTCGTTTCGCCGCTCGTCTGCACGAGCGGCTCGTGCGCCCGCACGAGCGAGCGTGTGAATTTCCTCGCGCGCACTTACGAGGCGGTTTATGCGCGAATCTGAAATTCCGAAATTTCAGCCCGCGGACGCGCCCGTGTAAGAATACATTCGTAGATTTATTTCGTGAGTTATGCGGGCCTGTGGCTTACGTCGGCTCTTGAAAAATCTTTAGACTTTGATAATCGATCGATTCGCGTCAGAAAATTAAACTGAGGCAAAATTGAATAAGTGTATCGAGAGTAACGAAGCCGGCGAACGAAGTCCCCTAAACATTTGATAATTTGAACTCTCAACG
This sequence comes from Sycobia sp. Sy_11, assembly GCA_018907035.1. Lineage (NCBI taxonomy): Eukaryota > Metazoa > Arthropoda > Insecta > Hymenoptera > Epichrysomallidae > Sycobia > Sycobia sp. Sy_11. The sequence goes on from JACCIC010000028.1 coordinate 3,607,957, forward strand.
CGTGAGAAAGTGAAACGAGCGTGCGCCAGTGTAATTGCAGAAAAGACGGGGGGGAATAAAGTTTTACGCGGGGACCAGATAAGATAAAGCCGAGAGTGAGTAAAGTCAATCTGAGTTGCGATTCGGTAACCATTAAGGCGAGTCACTCGCGTCTCGCATCAAAGCGAGAGAGAGAGAGGGGGAGAGAAGGGGGTGAGTCTACAGATACAGAGAATGAAAGAGATTCGTTCCAAAAAGTGCATCCCAGCGGTCCGTAACGGTAATAACAGTAATAGCCGTAGCTTCTAACATAAGAAACGATCGATGAGAATAAAACAATTGAAGCACGGATGCTGATATTACGATCGCAGTAAGCAGGACCGATCGCGCCGTGGTAAATCTATACGTGGCGCCCGAACGCCGCTGCCACGCCTTTATCCCCCCCCCACTCGCTCTCTTCCGAGCTGCGGGCCACAGCGGCTCTGCCTCACGTTCGTTCGCGAGACGAGAAAAGCCGGCTTCCGCCGCCGTCTTCTTACCTCCCCAGCCCCCCAGCCGCCCCCTCCCCGTCCACCCCGTTTTACCGCCGGTATTTCGCGAAAGAGAGGAAAAAGGAGCTCGCGCGTAATCGCTTTCTTCCCTCTTTTTTTCGCGTCACTCCGCTCGCGCCGCGGATCGCGCGCGAAGCCTTCCTCCGTCGTCTAATGTAATATGTATATACGTGTAATATGTCGACCGCGTGTGCGCGCTCGTACCGACTCTCGCAGAGGAACGGCGCCCAGGGGTGAAAAATTCACGAAACTTCATTGGCGGTTGCTTGCATTTCGATCGCTCGACAGCAACTTTTAACCCCCCCCCCCCTATTGAAAAAGTTCGGGCGAAAGTCGAGGGTAAACGGTCATTCGAGAATTTGACGTCGTTTCTCGGGCAAATTATCGTGTATGAAAGATTAAGAAACGAAGTTTCTGATTATCATTCCAATTTCGTATTACCTATCTCGATTACAATACCAGAATACAGCAGATGAATTACGATCGCTCCATCTGAAATTGAAATGGCAATAACTGAGAAAATTAATTCTTAGAATTTTTTTTTTTTTTAACTTTATTATCCACGCTGATTTATCGGAAAAATCACGCCTTATTTTCAGCCGATAGTTCGCTTGAAATTTCAGCTGAACGCTCGCCAGCAGTTTTTGATTAAAAATGTTTGGTCGTCTAAGCAAAGACTCAAAGAGCCCTCTCGATTATTCGGTGCCAAGAGCTTTCCGGGCAAATCCCGTAATTGCGCCTATTGCTCGACTGTCACATACTTGCCTGTGCAATAGTTGCTCGACCCAGCTTCAGCAGGTGTGTCACACAAAAACGTACAGATTTGCGTAATATAAATAGACGGATAAATTGCGCGACGAGAGGTGAACAAGAACAAAAGAGGCTCGTTCGCACAACTCGCTCATGTATTGATACACTTTATTTAAACGAGAAGCTTGTATATTAAACCTAAGTAACAATTGTCGATGTAAATTACATGCGTGAAAGTCCTCGGTCCCGAGCGGCGGCAACGCGAGGCTCCGATATCGACGCAACAAGAAACAAGCAACTCGGCGATACGAGCCCCGCGCGCGGCAAAGTATTGCGCAACACGTACGTCGCGCGTACGGCGATTTTTTTTTTCTTCTTTTTTTTTCGTTCTCTCGGCGATACGGAGGCATTTTTCTGCGGGGGCCGGGGCGAAGTAGCGCGCGTTATTATTGACCCGTGGCAGCGTCGCCCGATGCAAGGAAGTAGAAGGAGACCGAGTCGAGGGGAGGAAGCGGACAGATTTCAAATCCGCGAAAGCGCGAGCGGCAATCCTCCGTCGCGGCAGTCGGCCCGTCTCTCGTGGGCCTCGAAGAGGAGCGCGCACATTGCCGCGAACAGTGTGTGAAGGTCGCTCGGACTGGGCGCGAGCCGGCGCATTAGCCCGCATCGTCGGGCAGTTTTGTAAATAGTTGTGTAAATAATGCCACGAGCGATTATGAAAGAAAAGAAGAAAACGAAAAGACAAAAAACAAAAAAAGTAGCGAGCCCGGTCTCGCGCAAGGATCGAGGATGGTCGAATTAGGGCGTGATATCGTCGCTCGCTCGTCGCGATCGTATCGCTGACGCTATTATAATTATTATTAGTATTATAACTGTCAATCCCTGTAAAGACGTGCGACGATACGCCCCGGTGCGGTGCGCGCGATTGAGCCGATAATGCAGGACGGCCTGGGTCGATCGATTCGTCATCGCGGCCCGGGCGACGAGCGACGCGAGAACATGGCGAATGCGCGTTGGGCCTTGTACACCGACGAATCGCCATTGTCGTGGCCGTCTCGTAACTGCCGCTGCCGCCCCCCCCCCACTCCGTCGCTCGCGTCACCCGGGCCGCGCGCAATTGCACCGCGAGCGCAAACTTTGGCGTTAAGTACATCAAACGTGCTAATTACTAGGCTGGGTGGCTATGTGTACACGTGTGTTTCTGGATGGGTGTGTGCGAGTGCGCGTGTATGTAACATTAATTGACATAGTAGCAACGGCGATCGCAATAAGAAATAACATTCTATTATAACGGTAACAATAGAGGTGTAGATATGCGCTCTATACATAGACAATTATTATATATATATATATATATATATATATATATATATATATATACACGTTGTTACAATTATTATCATTAACTATATAAATCACATGACGATGATAGCGATAAATTATTATAAATATGTTTAATCCGACTGGTAAGCCATTACATAATAGTTAAAAAGAAAACCGGAAAACAAAAAATAGATAGAAGGGAGAAGGAGAGGCGCGGAGAGTGTTCGAAATATACTCGAGCTACAAACTATGTGTAGGCGGGCAACGACGAGTGGGGAGTCGTTGTTTTGCGCCATTGTCAAGCTCGACTTGTCACGTCCTCTGTTGTTTTCGTTGTTTATCGTCATTGTAGCTGGTCGAAGTATAATATATAGATGGAAATTCGGCTATAGGCACGGGATAATAGAAAAGGACAGAGTACTGGGGGGGGGGGCATAGAAGGAGACAGCGAGAGTGAGAGAGAGAGAGAGAGAGAGAGAGAGAGAGAGAGAGAGAGAGAGAGAGGAAAGCAAAGAAGGAGAAAAATGAAAAACGATAGTCGATTAAGGTTAGGCAATGATAATTATATGTGGTCGTTAGATACGGTTCTTATGTGTAATCGTAAGAGAATTTGTTAAATATGTACTATTATTATAATAACGACGGGCGTCGTTCTAGAAAATAAGCGAGACGAGAACTTGTTGCTTGGTTTTATATAATTATGCTTTGACAAAAAGCATTCGAGGAAATAAAGAATTGTTGTGGTAGTAAAAAAAAAAATAAATAAAGAAAGTGACTCAACATTATTGTCCCCCGTTAACGTCCATTCTTGTACCAAGAGTATAATCCCCCACTCCAACCCCTCCGCCTCTCCCTTTCCCTTGTCGCAAGCCTATGAAACTTGTTCCTGGGTCTTCCTGCACAACGACGTCGGCGATAATTGTAGATACGCGCAAGATGCATCGCTGGTGGCCCGCGTACATCTTTTTTTCAATTGATAATCAAGATTCGCTAGAGCTCTCTTGAAACAACGCCCAGACACATCTTTGTTTTTTGTTTTTTATGGAAAACTTTTGGTCTACGTATAATTACAATTACAGTAAACAGTACTGATATAACGGTGTTATCATAGAATTTTTGCCGCTATTTCCATTTAACAAAATGGAAGAGAGAGAAAAAAATTGCAATTCAATGTAAAGAAAGTTTATCGAACGTTAAAGTACGTCAAACTTAAAATCGTAACCAACATAACATAATTTGCCATTAATATTCGTTGTTGTTGTTTTTTCTTTTACTCTAATATAAAAATTCCTATATTTCATGGCGGAAATTCACGCTTTTAATTCATCCTACTTTAAAGAAATTCCGCATTGCTACACGCGCGCCCTTCGACCGGATTAAATTCCATTTCGGCAGCTATCCTGAAATCTCGTCCGCGCAGAGGCAGACCCGCTCGACAGATCCCTCGGACAATGCGAAAGTTGGACTTTCTTTAAGTGCTTCACAGCGGAATCGCCACAGCTTTACGCGATCGGCGCCGTGTAATTTCTGAGCCATCGCTGAATACCGACGGAGGACTCCTTCAGCCTGTAGATCCAGGCTGACGCCTTCATCTCGTTCAGCGCCACCCAGTGGCCCATTCCCTTCAGCGACTTCAGGCTGTCGATGTTCTCGTCCCGGAATTCGTTGAACTGTGGACGAGAGGAACGAAATTGGGGATTTTTGTTGGCAAAAGGGGGAAATGACGCTGAGGCCGTTAAGACAGGGGCGGGGAGAGTATGAATGGCGCTTTACCTCTTTGATGTCGTGTTCCGTGAAAAGCAGACTCGTCGAGGCTTCGACGAAGGCCTTCATCGTCCAGTACGAGTTGGAAAATCTGAAAGTTCGTTGGTTTTTTATTTAAAGTGTTTTTTATCGAAATAATAATAATGTGATAGGCTTGGCTTTTAATTATTGAACATTAGAAACCTGACTCAATTTGGACAAATTTGGATATCGCTTCGATGAAAAGCTTTCAATCTACATCTTAGATATTACCTTTGAGAATTCGAAACGTAAATTATTCGATCAGCGAATTACTGTTAACTAGCGCGGACACTATCCGGATATCTGGATATCTGAGTATTCATTTCAATTATCCATGTGTAGAGACTAATTTTAGATCATACAGAAATCTACGGTCGCTATGCATTCATTTTATTATTGGAATAGGCAAACACATGAATATCTGATTAATATTCGCATGTTCCGATAGCGAAAACAGATTACTTATAGTAAAAACTAACTTGATCGATAAGAATTTTATTTTAAGATTACAGAATAAAAAATCTAATATTTAATTAATAGACAACGAATTGTAGTTTATTTGCGAAGATAATTAGATAAGAATAAGAGTATTCGAACGTTTGGATTATGCGGTTCCACCCGAGAAAAAAAACGAATGGAAGCGCTAAATCTAACTTCCAATCCAGGCGGCGCGAATGTTTTATTTTCATTCCTAAACTCGTTCGGCCATACCTTTTCACGATTTCCTTCCAGTTCACTTGGACGAATCGACGCGCGGCTTGGGCAGCTGCCGGATTTTTGCCGTAGGACCGGAGAATCAACCTCACGTCGTTGGCTTCGTATTTGTCGCTTTCCAGAATTTCGTTAAGGACCCTGCAATTAAATCGAGGCTATGCTCTAAATTCGCCTTTATATTTGAGAATATTTTTTATTTTTGTGTTAGTTAAGTGTTTGTATTACGGTACTTTTATATATACTCGTAAATAACGAGACAATTTTTGAGTAATTCAATTTTACATAAACGTCCGTCTCAAAGTGATGTACTTTTCTGTACATAAAAATTTTGCCAAGCCGTTCTCAACTTTACCGTAAGATAATCGTTTTCTGAAAAATATTATTGAAAGTCGATTGAAAATTTGGAAGGAGAAAAAAAGTTTATAACGATCGGTTAAGAATACGATATATTACGACTGTCACGAGTGTTTTATTATTCTGCATCATTTCGTCGTCGTGTCGTTAACTAAACCATTAATTAATCGTATTGAAAAAGTGATAAAATTTTTTCAATGATTCTGTGTGTGTGTGTGTGCGCGCGCGCGTGTGTGCGTGTGCGTTTGTCCGTGCATGTTTGACAGGCGTGCGTATTTACTTCTGCAATATCCAAGGGCTCTGGAAGCAGCCGAGCGCAGCGAGCAATCGATCCCTCTCGACGCCGTCCGTCTCCGCATCGAACTTCTGCATGATAAACGCCAGTTCCTCTTGGCTGCCCCGGTTCGCCCCGACGCAATAGACCGTGTCGCGCAGGAGCGCCGGCACCCTGGGATCGTGGACGATGCCAATGGTCAAATCACATTAGATCCCATTGGGGGGTAAAATTTTGGCGAATATGAATGAGCTCGTGCGAATGATCGAAAGGAATAAATAAATAAATAAATAAATACGTTGGATACGGTCACGGGGGTGTGTATTGAGGATTCTTTTTAATGATAATCGCGAAATCGGCAAATAAATGAAATTCCATAAAGAGATGAAAAACACCGCTCGAATTCGAGTGCTAAGGAATGAACCTCGAATTCTCGATAAAGGACAAAAAAAAAAAAGCGAATGATGTTATACAGCCTCTCTTACGTGTCCACGTTGCCGTTCTTGAGGATGCTCTCCCAGCTGTCCTTCGCCCACGTCGTGCACTTCTGATACTCGAAACGGCAGGCCAGCTGCACCGCCAGCACCACCAGCGGCGATCCGTCCGCCATCCTCGACTCGATCTCGTCGTAAAGCACCGACACGAGCTTGCGCATGAATTCCTTTCGGCCGATAGTAATGGGGGCAAGGAGAGAACGAATTATCCACGGTTGCATTTCAATCAGTCGGGCGGATTTACGGTCGGCAATGCAATTATTCACTTTTCGCGAATAATTGCCGCGTAAATATCGATTCGAAGATTAAGGAATTAATAAAAATTCGTTACCGTTGAATTTAATGGCAACTGATTTTATTGTTCGTTCGTTTAAAAAAAAACATCAGTTAATAATTAAAAAAAAAAACAAGTTCTCAAAAAAATGAGATAAAGATTATTGACAAAAATGCTAATGATTTAAACGGCATTACTTCTTTAGTCAAAGAAATCTAATTAATTGAAAATAAAAACCAGAAAATTAGAAAATCAATTACAAAATCTGTCAATTAACATGTGTTGGCCATTCTTTAAGAAAGCTTCTAAAGAAAATTAAGGAACATACGAGTAACAGGAACTATAAAATCTCTACTTCGACTTCTACATATATTGTTAATAGCTTCTATACACTATATAAATTAATTACATTGTCTTCTTGAAAGTGTCTCGGCATACCCGGTCCGTCACTACTTATAATGATATTATCCCGCGTTCTACCCGATAACTATATTACTTAATTCTTTTTATTAGAAGGTACAAAGTTTTATATTTAATATTTCTTCGTTCTATTTCATCTTTCATAAGAAATGCTATAAAATTATAAAATAATTTTATAACTGATGTGCAGTTTTTCTATTAAAGGAAATGTTAATTTTATGTATTGATTGTATTAATATGTATCTAGAAATGAAATTATCCAAATTAATTAATGTATTATTTAAAAAACCATTAAAGAGTAGAACCATAAGATTTCTAATTTATAGAAATAAAAAATAATAATATTTATTATTCTGTGCGGAAATCGTAGCGTTTTATTATAAAAATGCTTCAAAATAACGAGATTTAATGGAATTAATTTGAATCTTGAGAATGGAATGTTCGGTGTAATATCGGTTTGAATAACTAATTTCTATGCAACGCAAATTCAAAATTCAAATCTTACATCCTTGGAATTTCATTTGAATTCAGGAGGTAGAAGTTAGTATCTCTTGAATCGACGCAGACCGTTGAAATATCTAACTATGAAATTCAATGGGAGTGTGTTTAGTTAAAAGATTTTTGTTAATAAAACAATATTTATAACGAATTTTAATTCTCTAAAGATAATTTTAATCTATGTAAGGATAAGAGTTGTAACGTATAACTAAAAAAATTGTCCGCCATAAAGCAGAAATTATCTGGAAGTTAAGCGTACGTATCTAAATTACATGATCGAAAAAGGAGATGGACACAAGTCGATGTAATACTAGGTAGGGAAAAAAGTAATATCGTCCGCATGAGAAATTGAAGGGTTGAATAAAGGTCGAAACAGCGCTCCGTAGTCGCCGATTCATCTTTCGTAAAAGAAAAAAAAAAAAAAAAAGTGAGAATGAAAAGAACTCACCTGAAAATCGGGATAGGCCGGCGTCTCGTACAGGGCGAAGTCCAGCTGCAGGGCGTGCCGCGCCAGCGCCCGCCAGGGCGCGCTCTCGCGCTCGCTCGGCCCGAGGTAGCCGAGAAACTCGAAGGCCGCCTCGTAGGGTAGGCTGCCCTGGCGCGCCAGGCTGAGGGCGTCGTCGACGAGGGAGGCGCGCGTCCTCGCCGGGAAGTCGCCCGGCCTCTGGCGCAGGGCAGCCGAGAGGGTCGCCCAGGTCGCCGGGTCGTAGTTCACGCGGTAGTAGCCTGCGCGGGTGGCAGCGTGTTTCACGATTAACGGGGATGGTGCACGGGGGGGGGGAGGTATGGCAGACAGGCGGAGGACAAAATTGTTTACAGGCGAAAGCAGCTTTTGTGGCAAGTGTGTGAATTGGCATTTCAATTCACTGCAAATGTACACTGACGTAAATGTTTAGTTAAAATTTTGTTTTAATGTCACTTTTTTCCAATAAATATTATAAAAACGATATTAATTCAAAAAGTCTTCAAATGCATTCCTTTCACCTACTGCTTTCAAAAGCTATGGAAATACTAGCAAGTAAGTGGAAATAAATATGTTCATTCTATGACACTTGCATACAAAAATTGCAGATAAGTTACGTATACTTTCAAATATTCAAGTCTCTCGCAAACTCATGTAAATCTGCACTTATACGTTAGTACGTAAAATAATGTAAAAATACAAACATTCATTGAAGTCTCGTAATTCGCGACTGTATTCTTCTTCCCTGTAACCGATGTATCTTATCGCATGGCCTGACACGATCTTAAATATTTATCATGGAGCACGAATCAAATATAGACGTATCATATGAAATTCGAAAGGCAAGCTTCGCCCGTATGTAAGTCCCACGTTCGATAGGGCTACAGAAATTAGGCTTATCAATAATTCTTCTTGCGGTTTGAAAAAAATGACCTCGAATTCACATTGAAAGCATTAATTATCAAAAAATTTTAAAGGAATGCTTTGGAAGTGTCGACGGCAATATTCTATTGATTAAATAATTAATATTCCTCATGCAGCAACAATGAAACGCTGTTCCCGAAGCCTATCGTATATTCACGGATATATGTATATATATATATATATATATATATATATATATATATATATATGTATAGAATACAAACCATTGCGGTCGACATTAAAAATGATCCAGTCCACCCCGTCCTCGGGCCGGCCGATGCCGCCCAGCCGCATCTGCCGCTCGCCCTTGAGCCAGACGATCGCGGGCCCGGCCCAGTCGGGCCTCGCCGCCGTGACGAAGGTCAGCGGCAGCCACCAGAGCGCCTCGCCGTCTGACAGCGACGTAGACGACTGCTGCTGCTGCTGCTGCTGCTGTTGCTGCTGCATCAACAGTTCATCGTCCTCGTCCTCGTCGCTCGGTATCTCGTCGAAATTGAATTTGGCCTTTGTCGTTTGCGGGCGGCGGGATTTAATAATGTATAATAATTTATAACATAGAACGTATAGGTAGACGCGCGCACTCGAGACTTAAGGGGCAATCTGTGTAAATTGGACGGGTGGACCAAATTAAAAGCTACGTAATTTTTTTTCAAAATTGCAAATGAATGAAGAAGCGCGATGAAGGGGAAAAATAATTTTGCAAAATAGTTCGAGGCTACAAGCTTGAGTCCCAGTTACGAGAGAAGGTTAACTTCTTCTCTATAATTTATAACTGATGCCCATCGGTACGTAATGTAATTATGGTTAATTCATTAGTTCATTCGTAAATTTCATTCATATTGATAAGAAAATAAAATGTCAATCCAGAAATACGTTCGAATATTCGTTTTCGATACCCGATACAAATACTATATCGAATTCAAATGCTGAAATAACACTGTCCCAGCTGCATTATCGAATGATCAAGATCAACTTCAAAAAATAAAAATGAATTTCAACTGATCGATATATTGAATGGAAATGATTCCGACCGAAAAGTTCAAGTAGACAAATTCCGAGAAAATTTCGATCGTAATCGTCTTCGTTAAAAATCTAGCAAGAAGAGGTTCAACTGGTCGGAGAATCAATTATTGCCTGTACGTCGAAGACTCTGTTTATAATAAAGAAGTACAAATCTTTTTTAATTTAATGTGCTCTCCTTCTCTTTATTTTCAACTAAATACTAAACTAAACTAAATTAAATAGCAAAATTTTAGTTCATCGTTGCGTGCGTTCGTAGAGATTAAAAATTTGAATGTCTATTCACTGCTTTGTAAACATAATTTATTTTAATTGAATATAGTATTATACGTCGCTTTTTCTTCAAACAATTTATTTCATACGTCCAAAATTGTTTTCACCTCAACCATTTTTCATAATTTTTTATAAAACTCCTTAGAATTTTACATAAAATTTAGAAAAAAATTAACAACCAAAATTCATGGTATCCAGATAATGGAATTTGTTCCAATGCACAAAGGCTAAATTGATTATATTCAAAATGCTTTTTTTTTAACTTCTAGATCCCATGATCAACCAGTGCTAAAATACCAGGCTTCAATTTAACGAAAATAAACATAATCTCTAATATTTCTAATATTTCTAATATTATAGAAAATGTAATATATATATATATATATATATATATATATATATATTTGTTTATTTATTTATTTATTTATTTATAATACAAAAAGCATTTTACCTTTTACATTATTCATTTATATGCAAATATTTGTTAACTTGAAATTAGTTCTTTCAAGTTTACTCGGAATTCATTTGAAATAAATATTAAATAATGCATGAGGAAGTATAATATTATAAGTTAAAAACAAAACATGATAAGGAAATAATCTCACCTATTATTAAAATTTGAGAATACGAAATTTTCGATGTATGATTATATTAATTTTTTAAATCAGTGTCAAGGACTGAAAACTGATCTTGAATTTAAAGACTATGCGCATAAAAATAATACAAAGTAAACATTAAGTGCTTTTAATAAGGTAATGTTACCCACAACTCGGACAGATCAGAAACTGGATCCAGTACACGGACAGTCACAAAAGATTTAAATTATTATCGATTGAATGTTATACATTATAAAACAACGAGAAATATTATTCACCAACGAAATTTGAAAGTTGCTTTTCAGTAATTATATATTAAAGCTGCTTTAATTTTTATGATATACTATCATCTTGGATATAATATAACAAACATAAATGAACTCTCGTCGTTTTGTATATAAATACTAATGTAAGTGTATATAAATAATAATAACATAATCGATAAAATCCAGTATTGTTTTAATGTTTACAATCGTTAATTATTTGACAATTAGAAGTCCGTTAATAGGTTTCACTTTTTTATCTTTACATTTATGTCCTCCGACCAGTTCACAATTTGCATCCGAGTTAAAATTTTTTTAAATACGAGTTTCCTCTTTTCGTCGATTACGTAATGGGTCGGTTGAACACAATTATATTAAAACTAAATCTAGTTTATATTCTTCATTTTCACAGATTACATTTTTATTCATTTTTTTTTTGCTCAGATTACGGTATTTTCTAGTCAGGCAATGAATATTATGTAAATAAAAACTATGCCCGAATATAGTTTCTAACGTAGCCGAGTATAAATGCGAAATCAAGAGCCCTGTCCGAGCACAACGACAATGGAATTGCTTTTACATTATAATTACATTTTTTCTGTAAGTTTTAATGTGATTATTGTTTTAAATAGTGTAAAAATATAAATATATCATGTTAAAAATATTACAATTATAAAAAAAAAAAAATTTCGTCATGAAAGTTAGGTTTAGTCTCAGTACTAGCTACTCTAGTTTATAGCATATCACATTCATTCAGTGTATTATTTACTATTCACAAAAATGATCAAACAATGTTTTTTGATATTTTATCATATCATTCAATGTGAAAAAAAGTACAAATAGAATGGAAATATAAGAAATTAGAGTTACATATCGTATAAATGTCTCTATTATTAACTCGAAATTAGAAGGAAAGAAAAAAACACATTATTTTTTACTTTCTATTATTTTTCTCAGTATCGAATTATGATGAATGGTTTCAAAATTAATTTCCGCGTTTTAACACTCGAATAGCATAAGATCTAGTACTTACAAAAATTCCTTGTGAATTTTCTAAATTTGACCTTACTCAAAATCATGATCTTTTCTTGTTATAAATGTAAGTAAATCATTGGAGCATTTTTTTATGAAATATGGTATCATAAAACGATATTTATTGTTAATAATTCGATTACCATCGACTGTTCAAATCGAGCTAATAAATATTTTTATCGGTCTTACAGCCTTTTTAATAAACTAATATTATAAACCATAGTTATGATGGCAATCAAACTATTATTCTTTAGAATCGCCGCCATAAAATCTCGAGTATAATATTTAATGACTTTGTCGAATACCATTTCTAAAGACAACAAAAACATTGAACCTACGAGTAGCAGTCACAAGTACCTTTGTTATCTACTGAAAAATAATGGTGAAATTTTTTTAATTCAATATTCGACTTGACGTTGTATTATTTCAGTATTTGTATTGAACATTGTGTTATTCCCTCGTGTCTATTTGTACACTCTTGAAATCAAACGACTATTGATATTTACCGCGTATACATCGATTTTAGTACATTTTCCACTCATTCATAATTTAGGGAGCACTTAAGTTTATTTAATATTGTATTATCATACCGAGATATGAAATAAAAAAATTAAATAAATTAAATGAAAAATTACGTAGCAATTCAGAAAATGTGGGAGGAAGAGGTTAAAATAGACTCAAACAGCGGTTGTGTAACTTATGAAGGATTCCTTGCCACAAGAAGGGGGAGTGAGAGTGTGAAAGCTCGTTGGTGCAGCGACGTATATATATATATATATATATATATATATATATATATATATATACACTTGTTCTCCAATAATCGCGTTAACCCACTGCTGGAGGTAAACATCGTCGCCTTATTGAGAAATCCCTACTCTCTTTGATATATTCCGAATCACACACTGTGCGGTGGAAACATTCGATCACTCAATCGCGCGCGTGTGTGTATATATATGATTATATGTGTGTATAAGAGAGGCAAGGACTTTACTGCCCGATACCTTCCGTCACGATTTTGTTACCCTCGAAACGCCTCGGCGATTCAGCGGACGGGGCGCCGTAATCGAATAAACCGAATGCGCTCCTCTGATTTTAACGATCTCGCCTCTCCTCGCATTTTATGCTTGATAAAACGCCGCCCGTTTATTCCCCCGTCGCAAACGCCCGCCCATTACGTTCAATAAAGATTTGCACAAAAGTCGGACACTGTCTTTGGCTTCGAAGAACGCGAAGAGAGGTTTTTTAAAAAAAAAAAAAAAAAAAAAAAATGAGAGAAAGATGTCGCTCGGGCGAGGCCATAAGAAGTCGACCGATTGAAATTTAAAGACCGGAAACAAATACCGAAGTCGTGAAATAAAAGTTGAGAGCTGGAAGGGGAGGGCTTTCAATAAGTCCGGGGATTCTCCTTTTTTTATTATAAGTTAAAAACAACTTTTATAGAGAATTATCAAAGAGAGCAAAAAATTTCTGATCGCGTGTGAATTCGCTGCGTCGACATCTACCTCCCGAGATTTTCCCTTGTTTATCTCGGGTGGGGGGGGGGGTCGGAAACTGTCTCGCACTAAGCTAATAAAAGTCAATTGTAGCGCGAGCGCGCGCGCGCGCATAACCAGTAATACTAAATTTTCAAGGGAGTCCCGGCGCGTCAATTTTATTTCAGCCTCATACCTGACTTATTAAGACGGTGCCGTTCTCGCGGAACCAGGTGACGTTGACCATTGGATAGCCGGGCTGGCGGGTCCAGGTGGCGAAGGCCTCGTCCAGACGCGTGGCCGCCGACGATTTCGCGTCGACCATCGCGTTGCCGGACATGATACGGAGAAATTCGTCGGAGTCCGTGGTGGCGTAGCTCCTGCGCAACGGGTCGCGTAACGATGAAAATTGCGTTTGAGGCAAGAAAATCAAGGAAAAGGAGAAGAGCGTAGACGGCACGGTAATGAGCTTGTTCTGCTGGAGCGTGTTGATAATTTTTCTTTTTACTGTTTTTTTTTTTTTTTTTTTTTTTGTTGGAGAAACGACGATAGAAAAATCAGTAAGAGCGATAAATTTAACCGAATAACATATAGACGAGCAAGTCATAATTATTTATAACTTTAGTGAAAAAGAGCTGGAACGGTAGCTGGCGGCAGCTTTTAAAGATAATTAACCCATCAATCTACCGACGGCGTATATTATTAAAAAAGTTCCCGCGAGAGAAGCCGAGAGGAAACCTCCGCCCCTCCCCCTCCGCGCCTGTTTGTTTTAACGGCCAATTCTAAAGCTACGTTATACGCCCAACAACAGAACAAGGGCATTATTTCAGAACGTGCGCGTTCGTTTATATAGAGGAGAACTGTATAGATGTGTGGAATGAAGAAAAAAACCAAGAGGTCGTAAAAGATACATAGATAAAAGTTATATATATATATATATATATATATATATATATATATAGAGAGAGAGAGAGAGAGAGAGAGAGAGAGAGAGAGATATTAAAGTATACGTAATATGAAGACTCCACCCACCACCGTCGTAGAAAGTCGGTGTAGCCGCTCCTAAAGGTGCTTTCGCTCAGCACGGCATGCAACATGCTTATCAGGCATGCACCTATACATATAGAGGGCGAACACTCGTTATAGGGCCGTATTCATGTTAATACATAAGTATATATACATAGAGAAAGCGAGAGAGAGAGAGAGAGAGAGAGAGAGAGAATGAGAGAGAGGGAGGGAGAGAGAGCAAAAGAGTATGTAGGCTGACAACGAAAGCGAGAAAGACAAAGAAAGAAATATATATATATATATATATATATATATATATATATATATATCAGACTTGCATATGTATCGGAAAATTACTGATGCAACAGATCCTTTCTTTTCTCTCTCTCTCTCTCTCTCTCTCTCTCTCTCTCTCTCTCCTACTGCTCCCTGGCACATTTCTACATTTTAAATAATCTTACTTTCCAATTTCAATAGTCAAACTTTTTAATTTTTTTTTATTAATTTTGTTCTTTTACAAAAGTGAGTAACGATCGTATAAATTTAAAATATTGAATAATAATAATAATAATCTCAAACTAAAAACGAGAAATTGCATATCAAAAATAATTTTTATTGCTTAAATTAGAGTTGTAGAAGATGCGCACATTACTACAATAGAACGAAAATAATTATATTAATAATTACGTTATTTGTAATCAATACTTCAAACATACAAATAAATTTTATCTGATCAAAAATTTTATCATCAATATCATTTGCATAAATACGTAAAATCAGATTTAACATAGCGCAACATCAAAGTTTCTTTTATGAACCACGTAAATGTATGCTATTGATACTGTGTACAAAGTGCCGTTAATTTCGTTGAAAATATTCAAAATACCTACAGGGACCCTTATTTTAATATTTAACTGCAATCCGAGCAATAATTTCAAATCGTTACATTTTAAGGATAATTTCAACCACATTCTCTTTGACAAAAGAAAATAGCCACTAATTATTATTTTAAAAAGGTTGAAAAAATTCTAACGGTTCAAATTCAGATACAAGACAAATTCTACAATTCCAATTCTTCGATCTTATGCTAATAACGTGCCTTTATATCAAATTACGCGCACTTCCAATCCATGCCAATAGATGCAATGCAATTCCTTTTTAAGGTAATCGACATCTCGAGCTATCTTTGAAAAGTTTCCGTAAATTAATTGTGACTTTTTTCATAGACGCGTATGTGCATTGTTTATGTATAATATAGGTAATAAATAAATCCAGGTACATTAATCGAATCACGCACCTTTTCTGTAATTATCGGCCAAATCGAAGATCTCCAGCCGGTGCCTATCGACTTTGGAATCGAGGGCCTTCGAAATCAGATAGCCGTCGTTTTCCATGGCTTCGATTTGCACGTCTATGAGGAAATCGATTGGCGAATGAAGCTCCTCGTCGATCTGCACTGTCGACACAACGTCTTGTTATATAATTAGGATGTCGATTTAACAGGTTTATGAATGATTCGAGTACGAAAAATCTTTTTTAAACAAAAAAAAAACTACGAATCTTTAAAAGTTCAAGCGCGCCATCGCCGAACACGCCGGATGATATGTACGCAGGAACAAAAAAAAAAAAAAGAGCATTAAATAGAACTCTTGCCTTGTTCAGCAGATCGTACTGGAAGTAGAGGATCGAGCCCTCGATGAACCAGGCGTCCGTCCAATTTCTGGCGTTGACCAGACCGCCCAGCCACTGCTGGCCCACGAGACCGATCAGATTCAGGAGGGCCTCGGCCCTCGTCGGCGACTCGTTGGCGACGAAAAAGAGCGAGTCCCTGATTGGGCCCGGCGCATGGGAACAGAAGAAAATGAGAAATGGGGATCGGCAGCGATCGCGCGGCTCGCCAGTATTTATGAATGAACGCGAGAGATTACGATCGGATGCGTTTTTCATATATAATATATACGTGCATACCGAGGCATGGATGCGCTACGTACACTCGGAACGAAAAGCGTATATAAGACTTCCCAGTCAATCGTCGTTTTCCTGTCCTTGAGAGTCGCTCGCGTGGCTACCAAGAAGCTAATAATCCCGCTGATTTATTTATAAACGATGGAATCGACTTTGGGATCGTAAAAAAAAAAAAATTATAATTCAAACACACCGATTGTACGCTCCATATGGATTCTCGCGTTTATACGGATAAGTTTTAATGGAAATTCAATAGATTGCAAAAGGCACGATAGTCGACTTTTATTACTAAAACGGCAATTATTCGCACATTGACTTAAACTGCTCATTGGTGCTGGGATTTCTGTTCGAATTTTTTTTATCTATCGTCAGAATCCGAATATTCGAATATTCAGAACTGTCCGCATAATTTTGGATATTCGGCTGATCCCGATATTTGAATTGTCTGAATCGAGAAAATAATTGAAAGTTACTCGTTGTATTAATTAAATGCTATGCTACTTACACCGCGACTCCGAAACAAAAAAAAAAACGAACTGAGCGAGTTTTGCAGAATAAACGCATCGATCCGTTGGATCGGCGTTACCGATAAATGAGCATTTGAACTGCGCTGGCCGGGCGTCTACGCGCATAATTGACGGGGCGATCGAACCGTCGCTGAACACCCACCTGACGACTATCAGCCCGGGCGCGGACAGGCCCTTGAACTCGACCGGCAGCACGGCCACGTCCAGCTTCTCGGCCGGCCTGTCGATCCCCTTGAACAGCTCCTCGTACGTCTCGACGATGGGCGCGAGCTTGTCCAGCAGGTACGAGCCGCGCGACTTCAGCTGGCCGTCCGCCCAGTAGGTGACGTTACGGGCGAGCGAGGCCGGGTCGCCGGCCTCGAGGGCCTCGAGGTCCCCGACGACGAAGGCCAAATTGTGGGCCGAGATCGGCCGCGTGCGGGCGAACTCGTCGAGCGTGAGCGGCTCCTCCGCCGAGCCACTGGGCAGAGATTTTTCGTCGTTTTGTTTGTTAATTGTTTCTTTGTTTTGTTTTTGTTTCTGTTTTTTTTTTGGTTGTGTTTTTTTCGTTTCGTTTCGTTTCGTTAGTTCGTTTCGTTTGTCCGCTCGCCTGGCCGGCGGTATTTCGAGACGGGTACGTAGGCGGAAGAAGGTGAGGAATGAAATTAAAAAAAAGTCAATAAATAAATAAATAAATAAATAAGCGTCCCGCGACTCGGACGATACGTAATTGCTCGAAAATCCATGGCGCGCGCTGGGAATGAGTCAGATAATGTAGTTCGAATGACGGGATAATAGACTCCTGTACACGTCGCGGGTAGACAGTTGTGAATGGCTATGTTTACACGATTGTCAAAGAAGTCAAGTTTATGGGATTTACTGGTATTACGAAACTTTTTTTTTTTTTTTTTTTTTTTTGTTACGCTTCTAAAGACTTTATTACACTCGGCATTATAATGTTAATGTGTGCAGCATTTACCGAACGGTGAAGTTGAGCGATAGCGCGGTATTAATTCAATGACTTTTACGATCATGAGAATTAATCGCCGAGACTGCGTCATTGCCATTGAATGCATTTTCTATTTTTTTCCTATTCATTTTTGAAAATAATAATAACAATAACAATGATAATTAGGTTTGAAGCTATTTTAGCTCTGAAATAAATTGACTTTTTGCGATAGTGCGATACTCGTTATCTTTTATCGAATCGATAAACTTCTGAACATTTAATATCCCGAATTGTGTAATTAAATTAAACGATCTTCGAAACATTTCATAATGGCGCAATCCAATAATTTACATTAAAATGCACGACAAAGATAAATATTTTTAAAAATAACAAACATCGACAATGTTTTTTGCATACATAACACTTAGGAAACGATATTATCATATCGTTGTTATACTGACATCCTCGTTTTAAATGTATCTCGAAATTGCACTGAAATTAACAAATGCGATTATTTCCAACAATACATTTTTTTATGATTTTACCGTTACGCTAATTCGTCAGTTTCGCGTACATTTGTAAACATCCTTACGCCTTAGGACTTCGGCCGATGGGCTTAGTTCGAGAAAAATAGAAAGGATTATTAAGAAAAAAAGAAAAATTAAACATTATCGACATTAAGTCAGGCGGGTCGTTCCCACAATCGTCCTGAATAAATTTTTCAATAACATTAGATCGATACGGCTGCTTAAATACGATCTCGAACAACGGGCGTGCAAAGCTCCGTTCCGTACTCACGTGTCTTTCGTCAGCGCCGGGAGCGTGTTCGACAGCACCTTCGTCCCCCGCTGATGCGTCATTCTCAGGACGAAGTTCGACTTCAGTTTCGCCTCGTCCAGCGTTGGAAAGAGCCGGGGAGCATTGGCCGGCTTCAGCCTCGACACCAGGAGCAATCTGTCTCGCGCGGAAAATTATCGTTAGAACGCTGTGCTTCGCTCGAGCGCGCGATGGACGAAAACAAAACAAAAAAAAAAAAAAAAAGAAAAGCAATGCGTTCGCCAGCGAGGCTCCAGGCGAGGTAAGAGGCGGTGCACTCACTTGGTCTCGGAATTCTTCGTCACGTTCCTCGTGAAGATCACTCGGTCGGTGACGTTCGCCTCGTATCTGATGTCCACGGAGTAAGTCCCGTTCGCCAATGGCTTCTCCAGAAACAGAACGTAGACGCCGCTGTCCGCGTCCGTCTTGTTGCCGCTGACGAGCAACTCCGTCTTGGGCTCGGCATAATCCCCGGCGGACGTCTGGTTTACGGCTCTGCTCGGCTCGGTAACTTCGACAATGTCCGGAAAGAAAAACAAATCGTCGTCATCGACGCATTCGAGCTGGGTCGATTGATTGTAAAAGAAAATCGCCCAACGGGTACTAAAGCTACTAAGGATAATATCGTCGGACGTGTTCGATTGGAAGAAAAATTCCAATTGTATGTAAAATCTCATTTTGACGCTAATACACTGAATCATTACATACTGAATTATCATACAAAAGCGATTTATTTTCAAGAATAGATGAAAAAATTAAAAAATTTCTAAATTATATTAATAGATAATTGTAATGCTCGTCACTTCTGAGAACCATTAATTCAGTTTATGTATTACCATTTTTGTCTGTGAAAATTATTATTGTACGATAGAGGAGTATTTTATTAATCGTGCATATAGGGTGAAGAAAGTGAAGCTGGGTAGTACTTTAAACTGTACATGTACAAATATTATATACGCAATGAATTATTTTTGATCGCCTATCGGTCTTTACGATTCAAGTGCAAATATACTTGTCAAGAAATAAATATTACATTTACGCATACGAGGAAAAAACTACCTGACGGCTTGAAGATTATTAATAAAAAAGAGTGTTTATTAAGTACTAAATTTGTTAAAAGTCAATATTTTTAAAATTATTCGTCAAGATGGTTTTTTCACAAAATTAGACATTTTTAAATAAAAGTCATTAACTATTTTTAACGACCAAGTTAAAACATTTTGTACTTCTGTTCTGTTTACACTACATGCAGAAAAGGGTAAAGGCTTAAATATCATATTTTCTATTTACTTGCATCCATTGTTGTTTTTATGAAACACGCAGTGACTGGTGTAACCGTATAAGATTGACTCAACCTGACCACTCCATTATTTTGAACGGACAACGTGATAAATCTACTTATTCGAATTACTCCGCGCGCGAAAACTTGGAGAAATCAGCTTCTTCTAAGTTTTCGCCAGCCACTCCTCCGAGGAAAAATGGCGAAACTCGCGGGAAAGTAACACACAGACGAATTCGTTCCAATTGAGAATCTTTGAATTTTACCGCGAGTCCCGTGACTTACGGTCGCCCGCTTTCACCCGCTACGAAGCGAGATTTTTCAAGCTACGCGATTAAATGGCACGCGCTCATTGTCGACGACGGATCAGGAGACGCGCTCCTCGCTCACCTGCTCCCGTCGCCGTCGCCGTCGCCGTCGCGGTCGCCTCCTCCTCCTCCTGCTCCTCGGCGACCTGCCGCCTGCGGCGCCGCCGCGACCCCTCGGCCCGGTCGGCCGACGTCGCGTTCTCCCCGCCCTCGAGGAGAACGAGCCGGTAGCTCTTGATCCGCAGCCGCTTCGTGTTGAGCACGAGCTGGGCGGGGCCGTCGCCGCCCCTCTGCTGGAACTCGATGACGGCGCGGCCCTCGAGCCGGGCCATCGGCGCCCGATGCCCGCCCTCGGGTGAGGGGAGCGCCGTCACGGGCCCGAGCTCCACGGTGTAGCCGAGCGGCCTCACCGAGGGCGCGAGGGCGTAATTCTCGGGCTCGTCCTCGTCCTTGGAGAGGATCGCCAGGGAGTCTTGCACCTTGGCGGCGAGCGAGTCGAACGGGGGAAGAGAAAGTTAGAGCGATCGACAGTAGGAATTTTACGAGTATGGGAATGCAAACGACGCGACACCTGCGCGGATAACACTCGCGGTACTTGTAAGATAGAAATAAAAGGACTCACTGATAAGCAGTATCTAGGATATAAATGTATGAAAAAATAACAATAATACTGATAAAATGCTGTAAGTAAGCATTAAAACGCAAAATACTTGGAGGTATTATGTCGCGTCAAATTTTCACGAATAATAGTAAAAATTCGTCTGACTATAATGATAATATAGAGTTATTTCGCTTGAATCTACGAGTGATTGGGATAAAAATAAATAAATATCCCCAGGTACGATTCAACCATTCCGTCAGCAATCCCTTGAATACGTTTACTCTTACGAGAACCGGTGTAAATGGGTCAATACGCCATCTTACGCAATAATAAAGCCACGAAAGACCGCCTGCCACATATCGGTACGCGTCCACTCCCGGGACTTTCGCGCTTAGGAGTGACGTCAGCATCCCGTCTTACGCCCTTCACGCATCAAAAGCAGGAGTTTTTTTTGTAAAATTCGAAGAGAGACGGAGAGAGAGGGAGGAAATTATTTTGCGCGCGCGCGCACTTGGTTACGCAAGTCGCGCGGCGGCGCTCGTCTTCTCTCCTTCGCGAGGTTCCGTGGGAAGCGGTGCCCGGCTCCGTCGCGGATACAATTTAATCGCGAAAAGGAAACTCTCGCGCCAATCGCGCCGATGCGTACCGGCGCGACGTGCCGATGTCTTATCGATCTTCTTTATGTCATCCGCGCGCGATAATCCTGCGATCTTTCTTCTTTTTCTCCTTTATCTTCGCCTTCCCGATTATTTTCCGTACGTGTAATTTAGACGGTTACGCAAAAGTAGACATATGTATATATCATTTTTCATTATTGTCAGTACTGTGTTTTTAGCATAGGATTCATTTGCCGATGGGTCGAGTTATAATAAGCGCGGGATTTATAATGAAACGACAATTTTTTTAACTATCCTCAGTGTTCGTCATTTACTTAATATATATATATATATATATATATATATATATATATATATATATATATATATAGAATACTCGTTCTTCTTCTTTTTCTGCTTTTTACTTAATTTACGAACAAAAGCGTGAATGTAGATTAAAGATCTTGTTTATGGAAACAAATGTATGTATCCCCGTTGCGTAACGATAATGGGACGCGCGTCATTTTATGGTCGATGGCCAGTTGAAAAGCCCGATATGCTTCGCGTACCTCGTGAATCTAATCTCCGCGCGAAGTCCTTCCTATACATTACGTATATTCAAAAAGACTCTTGACATAGAAAGACGAAGATATTTAATGAAAGAAGCAGAACGGGAGAGAGAGAGAGAGAGAGAGAGAGAGAGAGAGAGAGAGAGAGAGACTGCGCATTCCTCCCGAGACGATGCGCGGGATGCGCGTGACCGAGCGACTGCCGTGCAAAATATATAAACATATATAATAACGAGAGATAAATTATCCCGCGAGACCGACTCGGCAATTATCGGCGTCGGTTGCGTAAGCAGCGCCCGCGATGCGCGCCCGTGAGGAGCTAAAGAGCGCGAGAAGAAAAGGCTCTCGCGGACGTTCGCGTCGCGCCGAGCTTTCGGAGCTCTCTCTCTCTCTCTCTCTCTCTTCGCTTCTCTCCTCGTCCGGTCGTAAAGGCAGGTCGACGAAAAGCTCGCCCCGGCGAGGCGGGGGGGTAGAAGGGCGACGTCCCCGCGCGTGCACGCGTGCATGAACGTGTAACGAATACTCACGTCCTTCTCGGGCGGCATGCCGATGTAGACCCCGATGAAGGCGGCCGCGATCAGCAGGGCCAGGAAGAAGACGAAGGCGAAGCAGATCTTCCGGTAGGACAGGAAGCAGCCGCCGATCGGCTCGTCGCCGCCGCCGGCGTCGTGGCCCCCGTGCGAGTCCGGCCCGCCGCCGAAGTCGTTGGTGCTGCTGCGTCGGAACTCGGGCAGCACCATTCCCACCGCTGTCGTTAGGAAAAATGAGAGCGAGCCCGGATTTGCCGCTTTTTTCAATGATACACAATGCCGCGCGCACACACACGCACACACACACAGACAGACAGAGAGAGACACACACGTACGTGCGTGGACACGCGCGTAAACACATATGAGCGCAAGCGTACGTGGACGCGCGACCGTGCGCGCTCGGTTAGAAAATCAAAGCGTTATGTAGGGAATCATGCAGCGTGACGGGGAATCTGTATATATCTGAAATAAGGTGTATGTTTGTGTATGCATGTGTGTATGTGTGTGTGCGTGCGTGTGTGTGTGTGTGTTTGTGTACGATGTCCGGCGCACCGGACCGCCCGGCGGAAAGCCTCGAGCCTGAACTGGGCGTAACGCCCGACGGCGAATTCATTTGCGCGATTAAGGTTTTCCGGGGAAAAGGGGGGGGGAGGGGAGCGAGGAGACGTGATTTCCACGTTACAAACATTAGGCGCGATCGCCCGTTGATAAAGCCACGGTCGCTCGAGCACAGGGGGAGGGGGAGGGGGTGCTTTGAGAGCGACGCGCCAATCGCGCTGGCGGAAAGATGCTCGGCGCATGGACCGAGGGACCGCCGCGCCGCCGTGGCTCGCGCCCGGAAGGGGCATTTATTCGCAGATCCGGAGCCGAGCTTGCGGCGGGCGTTGAACGATCAAAATTCTAATATACGCTCTCCCGTACGGCTGCGTCGTGGCGAGTAATCGCGAACGGGCAGAGGGCGCAAAATCCCAATGACTCGCGCCGAAGATCGACGTACGCTCGTGCAGGGCTCGATCGATGGGCGGGGGGAGGGAGGGGGGAGGGGAATCATGAAACAAAGCCCGCTAGCGTTGTTGCTCGAAAAGAAATATCGGCCGATCATGAGTACGAAGCGCGCTACGACGGATAGTCCCTCGGCTGCGCGCATACGGATTTCGTAAAACCGAGCTATTTCACGCGGTACGTACGTCGGAATTTTTTCGCATCGCGGCGTCCGGCGAAACGCAACAATGACGAGGACTCGTTGCGCAACGAGTCTGCGGCCGGATTATAACGGCCATAGAATTGGGCACGTAATGTAATGTAAATCGTTCGTATACGTACACGTGTGCGGCCGCAGGAGGAAGTCGGAAATCTCTATCATATCGTGCTGCGCTTATATATATATATATCAAGGTACCGAGTCCGATGGGAGTGTTAATATTTAATTTGCATACCTGTCCTTCCATCGATACGAGAGGCCTATAAATATGTAACATATGCTGCGAAACATTGTATCTCATCTGTCCTTCGACGACGAGTGCTTCAAAAAAAAAAAAAAAAAAATACTATGAATTTGCACTTTTTCTTTTATTCAAGACAGAGAGCATAAGCTGGGATAAATTAAAGAAGCCGCTTATCTATACTCTTCCTCCAAAACGAATTAACGATTCATCTCGTATAAGTACGTTTAAATTATTAAACGCACTCCCGGTAATAAACATACACGTTAAGCTTGATATGCCTGCTCAATCGTGAGTAACGCTGCGAGTTATTTGGCCAATAAAGCAAAAAAATAAAAAAAAATAAAAAAAAAAAAAACGAGAATCACAGAGGTATTACTCATGCGAAACTTAAAAACATATTGACTCTTCAAACACTTTTGAGATTCGTCAAAAGCAGTGTCGACGCCGCTACGAGTTACGCGGTAAATTGACAAAGAGATTAAGGACCCGCTCGCTGCGAGAGCGCTGCCGGTGAGCGTATAAATGGATCTGAGCGAGATTGCGAATTAGGACACACGCACACACACACACACACACAGATATATTTAAGTATGGAAAATAATCTAATGATCGACCGATCATCCGGGAATATCGACCGAAATCTCTGCTCGTTGCCTGCGGGCGTTGATTAGACGCATGCACGTATAAATTTGCCGGAGACGCTGATTGGCTGAAACGATCGCTCGTTGCAATTCATTCCAGCCTCGCATTGTTACATGTTGCTGCACATGTCTCCACCCCCTCCCGCCCCCCTCCCGCCGTTTCTCTTCGTCCCGCGCGCGCCGCACGCATAATGTGCCCTCGCTAGATACGCGCACTTATATTCTTATATATACAGATACGTCCGACGGGCGAAGAAGAAGGACGGACGAAGGCAGGCCAACGGAGGATATTACGATCTCCGCGTCGGCGGGCGCGACGATCGGCGCATCAAAGATCGCGCATGCGCCGCGCCCGGAAGTGCACATCGGCTGCGCTCGATCGGCCTTCTACTTTAACGGTGCGCGCGTACCGATTTTCCTATTATGTATACATATACGTATATGCATCTGAATGCATGTGTGCGTGTGTGTGTGTGTGTGTGTGTGTGTGTGTGTGTGTGTGTGTGTATGTATGTGTATCTATAATCACGTACACGTGCGGAATGAAACTTGGCGAAAATCCCGATGTTTTGCGATTCCAAGTTCAGTGGGAAACATTCAAAGTGTGTTTTGAGTACAATGATCGATGGCGAGAGTTATCGATGGGAGTTATCAGAAATTTCAAAACTTTTCTAGTACAATATTGCCAAGGTATTTTGAACAATATTATCAGAGGGAGGGAGAGAGGGCGAGAGAGAGAGCGCACGCGCGCGCAAAAGGGGAAGAACGAGAAGAACTGTAACTTTTAAAAAAATTTTTTTGAAAGTTACTGCTAAAAAAATATCGATAATAGCGGATTTCGTGACGATGCAAATCTTTAGAAGAATTACCGTTGGCAAATGGGTTTCAATGATACGATTGTAATATTAGCATTCTTACGCGATACAAATTGAGAAATAAAGCAGCTTTGAAAAATATTTCGAAATAATTGCGAAAATCGTTCTTTTTTTTGTTACATTTGTTGCGATAATGCCATTATATCGGTAATATTCGGCGACTAAACTGTGTATTATTGTCATGTTAATGAATCCAAAATTAGTAGCATGAAAATATCGTATTATCTTTTATTTTCTCTTTTCTGAATAATACGTCCTTGAATACCTTATGATAGCATTCATAATAAATAAGCGAATTGATTTACTTTTTTGCAACTAAATGCATTTTTTTTAACTACTTTGTATAAGCTTTGGTGTGACGCTTCTGTTTCTAAAGTATTATTATATAAAGAGCATCTGAACAGAAAAACAAGAAAAAAATAAGATAAAAATAGCATGAAAATTCTATATATAAATCACCATCAAAATTCAGGCTATAACTGCGTTCGACTTTACGACTCGCCCTTATCGAAAGATAACCGTAATTTTCGTGGATAATGTATAAATCTAAAATTCAAATATTTTGTTTTTACTTATATGAATACATGCTTTGCGTATAACTTAGAAAACAAATTGCACTTATAGAAAATTAAAAACTGGTTGGTTTTTCCATTTATTTTTTTTTCAATACAACCGAAGAAACTCATAATTAGCAATCCTGGCCAATTTCGCCGTAAATTATTTTCAATAGAGAATATAAATGGAAATCTTGAAAAAAAAAAAAATAAAATAACGTTCCGAGAGTCGGAAAGAGAGAGATGGAGAGATGAATAGTTTGCATAACATAATATATTGAGTATGAACAAATTGCACAGTACATTTAATTATTGTTGACCACGTAAATAATAAGATTAGGATTACTTATACAACAAACGACTGCGCATATATACCGAAACGTACTGAGCTCTTCAATGTAAAACAGAGCCTTAGCGGACTTTATTTATATCACCTTAGAACATTTTTTTTTTCTGTCATAAATTCTGCTTGCGCCAGAATACACTTCTGCTCATGCCTGCGCTTCGCTTTGTATAGGTGTATAATTCAAATCATTGTATAATTCAAATCTGGCCTGCAGAGACGTGAAAAATTTTCAATTCACACCGATTTCGAATCCGAATCCTGGTTATCCGGGTTATCGGCGAATTTACAACCCCACGTGGACGTGGCGCGTGGAGAACGGGAAAGCTTTGTTTTCCAGTAATGTGCGCGGGCATGTACAGCGTATATATGCATACATGTGTGTGTGTGTGTGTGTGTGTGTGTGAGACACGTATTGTAATGCGCGAGCGTGCGAAATCGTCCAGTTCGCGCGCGGCCGTTATCGCGGCCGCGGGCCCCGTTGCTCGGAGCCCCGATTTCGCGGGACTCAACTGGGGCGGCGAACCGAAGCGAGACAATGGCCCGCGCTCCCGCCGATTTCATCCGCCGATCGTTAATAATCCCGCTGAACCTTTGCGCCCGTGCCAACGGGCTCGGGATGCCGAGATTATGACAATGCGTGTATATATATACATATAAACTGAGGGCCGAAGCCATCAGCTTCTGCGATATGCGCGTACGGCGACCATTTAAAATACATATACGTATCGAAAAACGAATTGGGAAAATGCCTCGAACCCATTCTTCCTTCTGTTCGTGATTTTCGTTTCTTCTGCGCTGTTTGCGTCTTGCCACTTGTTTTTTTTTTTTTTTTTTTTTTCATCTTCTCGACTCGTCGCGAGCAGCAGCAATTATTATACAATTGGCCCGTGTGCTTTATTGGAAATAAAACGACGGCGTTGCTTTGTTTTCGAGCTTTTTGTCCTATCTTTATGAATATTCATAATAATATATGTTTCTTTACTGTTATTTTTTTTTTTTTCGTTATTTCAGCACGCAGGAGTCTGAAAAAATTGCCACTGCATAGAGGCGTGTATGTACAGGAAGTCGATGAGAACAAGGAGGTTTTGGAATACATGCATATAGCACGGCACGTTGTACGATTAGGCTCGAGACGCATTCACGTGCGCATATATATATATATATATATATACGTATACTTACACATACACACGATTAGATTACGTCACGCCGTGCTCGCTTAGCCATGTTATTAATCTTTATTTCTATATACTCGAATGATTTAAACTCGGCAGAAATCGCCGTATCGCGAATTATTACGAAAGAGCCGTAAAAAAAAAAAAGATTTTTTTTTTCTTTAAAAATTCGCTTCGGAGCTCCGCGACTTCGGGGCGATAAAAGTTAAAGAATCCAAACAGATTTCCCGGTATGTGTGTGTGTGTGTGTGTGTGTGTGTGTGTGTGTGTGTGTGTCTGTGTGTTCGTACGTCGTATGCGTGAAACGGAAGAGAGGCGCGTGCTCCTCCCGCGGCTCAAATGTATAAACGCCATCGGACGCTCATCGCGCCCGAGGCGCGATAATAATACAGTAATTGATACCGCGCGTATTGACGACGCGACGACCGAATCTCGGCGCGCGAGAAAAGCTCCACCACGTCTGCGTGAACGCGAGGAAGGAATTACAATCGCGCCACGAGAAAAGCGCGTGAGGCGCGCGGGCGATTCGATCGCGAGCTCCCCCCTCGCTGTAACAAAGTGATGGGGAGAGGTGCGACCAAAAAAACTCGCGCCCGCTCCGCGAAACGAATCCGCGTTCGTTCCCTATACGACGGCTCCTTACCGACTCGGGACTCGCCCAGGTAAAAGGAAACGTTTAATTGACGCTCGTTGATACTCGGCGGGGACGGCGAGTGGGATGATAAGCGGGAAATCGACACGCGCTTATTTATTGCGACGGGGAGGGGGGCGGGTGAGCTGCGCTGCTGCTTAGGCATTTCTCGAAGAAGAACATACAGCTCTCGCGTTTGATATAACGGCAGTTTCGATATTTCGCC
This sequence comes from Sycobia sp. Sy_11, assembly GCA_018907035.1. Classification (NCBI taxonomy): domain Eukaryota; kingdom Metazoa; phylum Arthropoda; class Insecta; order Hymenoptera; family Epichrysomallidae; genus Sycobia; species Sycobia sp. Sy_11. Next base: position 3,636,439 of record JACCIC010000028.1, read on the forward strand.
GGGATACGGACGTCGTTGCCCATGAGATTACGAGGGATATCCGTTCCGCGTTAGTACGTTCGCCGATGCGAGCTTGTGTCTGTGTGTGAGAGTGAGAGTGAGACTGAGACGGACGTGCACTTGTCAAGCGAAAATTCGAGGAAAATAGCAGGGACTGTGTTGAAGCGTCAAGCGTATGCGTGCTGCCGAACGATCGTTGACGCGAGTGTTGCAGGCAGAAGCTTCGCGTTGCTCCGGCGAACGCGCGGCTCGCTCCCCCGTACGTCGAAGCCCTCGGCGCAAACTGTCGATATGCGCGACCAGGACGATTTCCCGTTGCGCGCTCCGACCGTGGCACGGTGCGGCATCCGTCGACGCGTCCAGCTGGACTTTCTCCGACTCATCATCGCGATTCCTCTGGCCGAGAATGACTGCCCATTCGCCGTCGATTATGAAACGCGCGAGATCGGCCGAGCGATCTGGCGCAGCTGTATCTGCCGTATCCTCGCACTAACTAGAAAAAATTGCCCGAAAAGATCGTTGGCGCGCGTACGCGTGCGCCCGATCGATAAATCGATGATTAAAAAATAGTAAATTTTCTCCTCGACACGACGAGCTGTGCGTATCAATATATATATATACATAGCGACTAGACACCGCGGTGCGCGAAAGCGAAGCGAACCAAAGTCCAAAACGTACGAATGCGAACGTAAACACGCGCGTAGCGATCGTTAACGCCGCGATCGCGCCCTCGGATGGAGCGGTAACCTACGGAGAGGTCGCGTCGCGCGTGCAGGTGACGCCGCGCGCGTCACCGGGTCCAGGAACGTTAGAGCAGCGCGACCGATCGGCGAGCGTAGCGAGCTACATGCATGGGCATAAGCGTGCGCGCGCGCGCGGATATAATGTAAATAAAAAGACTGGACTCCCGTCCCGTCGGCTCACAGTGACGGCGGCTGTCGTCCACGTAGGACATGACGCTCCCTCGCCTCATCCTGCCCGGGGGCGCTCGGTCCTGGCCGGGGGGATCCCCCGCTGGAAGAAGCCGCCGGGGGCTCGCGGCCGCCGGCTACCGGCGCGCGCACAAACACACGCGCACAGACACAGAGTCCCGGGGGAATGGCTGGCCCCGTACGCGAGTTCACACGCGCGTATGGATTTGCGAACGCGCACTGGCGCGCACGAGCCCCGGGCGCGGTCGCCTTCCTCTCGCCGCCGGTTACGTCCGTGCGGAAGCTTCCTTCCTGCGTGGCGCCTCTCGAGAGCGCGCGCTGTATTGGAGAGAATAAACGGCGTGCAGACCGCGCGGCCCGCGCACACTGCTGCCGGCGCGCCGCGGCACGCCGATTCTATACGCGGCTCTCTCTCTCTCTCTCTCTCTCTCACTCTCTCTCCCTGTCTCCCTGTCTCCCGCGCCGAGCGGCAGGTGATTACGCGCGCGGCGATTATTAGCCTCCCCGCGCGCGGCCTCCGCCACCCGATGCGCGCCAGCGAGCGAGCGAGCGAGGCGGATGGTATGTGTGAGAGAGAGAGAGAGAGAGAGAGAGAGAGAGGAGAGGGAGGGGGTGGGAGATGAGCTCCCACCTAGGCCTCCGAGTTTCGGCGGGTGGGAGCGATGTCGCCGCGACTCCTCGACGACGAGGCGTGAAAGACGCCGCCGTCGGAAGCCGTCGCCACCCCGGCCTCCCTGCGGGGGCTGCTGCGATCCGGCCGTCGAGCGATCCGAGAAAGAGAGGTGCCCGACACTCCGTATATATGTATGCGTCTGCGTACGCGTAACGTATAGCCGTAGATCTAGGAGGTGACGATCGGGTCACCTTAGCGCGACATTATCGCTTCGTCAGCTTCTCCGATAACGGCTCCGGTTCGGCTTCTTCTATGTATATATTAGCGTGCAGCTGCGCGATCTTTTTTCCTCTCTGTCCCTCCCCTGAAATGTCAAGAAAACGAATTTTCCGATTAAATAAAAAGCTCGGCTTTGGCCGACGAATTTCTTCTCAGTCGTCTGGGATTCTCGATTCTCATATTGTGCACCTTATAAAAGTCAAATCGAAACGCTTATCAGTACAGATAGATTGGCGCGTAGAACTGTTCACAGAGTCTCAGTTGGATTTCGGCGAAGCTCATTTTCCATCTCGTATCGACTCTCCTCTTAAACTGCCGTTCCTTTTGAATCGTACTTTTTTTTCGACATCGATATTTCTCTGCGAACACTTCTCCGATTCGGAAACGTATGATATTTTATTTCTTTAAATGTACAACATTTACCTCCCTATCATTCGCACAGTTCTCGATGATCAAAGTTCAGTAGTGATTTCATGAAAAAAAAAATAAAAAGAAAAAGAAAAAAAAACGAAATATTTCTCCCAAAAATAAGAATACGTATGCATAAATTCGAAAAAGTACTTTACATTAAAGCCGTTTAAAGTACGTATGTTGTTTAAAGACCTTTGATATATTACTATATTTACCGTACACACATACACGAGCGCTCGGAACCTTGGGGAAAAACCGACTCTATATTTCAAAAATTTTACGCAGAAGAGCGGCTCGGGCCGCTGACGCAAAGATACTACTCGATTTTCATGTACACCTATGGGTGCGTAACTTGGTCGTTCTAAATATTCAACGTAGGAAGGTCTTTTCCATTATATACACAACGCGTGCACACACGCGCGCGCGCAGGAGACACAAAAATATATGTGAGCTTATTAATTCATTTTATCGTGGATCGTAAATTTAACGTAAGATTATAAGCGAGAACGTAAAAGATTTTGTTTGTCTAATAAAATTTTACACCGCGCATACGTCAGCGTTATTCGTCGACCAAAGATCTACATATTACATAATAAATACCATATTATATTAATTATTTATTATTATTATTATTATTATTATTATTAAAAATAAAAATATATGGATAGTTGCCGATAAATAATTCTCCTATTAAATCGCCTTCAATAAGTCTTATATTATTCCTACTTCTATATATATATATATATATATATATATATATATATATATATATATATATAATTATACTCTATTATCAAAGTACCTACTTAATCCAATAAGAAATCTACATTTTCATTCATAATTTACATTAAAATACGGACGATCATTCTAAAACAACCATTAAATATCCTCATTATTTGAATTACACTCTAATTCTTTAAAATTTACACAATGATTATGACTTCTGCACGTAATATATCATAATACAACGCGCACGCATAATTATAAAAATTGATACACATACTCATTATTTAATCCTCCCTAACTCGAACGGTAATATTTTCGGTAAACCTTTGAACAAATTAAATGGATCAAATCCAGTTGTGAAAAAAAAGCTCAAGTCTTATACACTGTGTTATTACAATAGAGCGTTAATTCGTAATAACGGCTAACTCCTAAAGGGCGAAAGAGAAAGACAGAGAGAGAGAGAGAGAGAGAGAGAGAGAGAGAGAGAGAGAGAGAGAAAAGAAGGATATCATACACTCATACGAAAAGAAACCAGAAGCGTAATGATTTTTATTTTTTTTTTTAACGAACGAAGTAGAACCTAACAGATAACAATTATACATTTCTAGCCTCGTTCTCTCCGCTGGCATAAAACACACGAAACGAAGTACAAACAACCGAGCGTCGAGACGAAAATCTTCCACGACGATCGCACCACAGCTCCATAACACAATATATATATATATATATGTTCGTGCGTGCGTGCGTGCGTGCGTGCGTGCGCGCGTGTGTGTGTGTGTGTATTTGTGCGCGCGCACGCATATATATATGAATTAAGCGTCGCATTGCAACGAGCGCGAACGCACAATTTTTTCCCCCCGATGGTCGATAGAAAGCGAAAAAACCATTACTCAATTGACAATTATTGAGATGGGGGGCGAATAATTCGCACCGAAGGTTATAGGACATTGAGGTTCGGCGCCGACGAGCGATTCGACACGAGAAGAACGCGCAACTCTGCTCTCCCCTGGATTATATATACATATATACATGCATGCATATATATATTTATATACATATATACACACACACACACACACACACACACACACACACACACACACACACACACACACACACACACACACATATATATGCGCCGTATATCATTCTGTCTTTCTCCTTCTTTTTTTTTTTATTTGCTCGAACGCTGGATGACAGATGATTGATAAGGATGTACCGTACGCACACGGACACTAACACGAGAATATAGTGTCGAGAGCCCGTGTCGCGTCGTCGTCGTCGTCGTCTTCGTCGAGGATCCACGAGCGCTTGAAAAAAAAAATATATATATATATACATATATATATAACGGCGTGTTTAAGGTTTTCTTTCGCGCAACGATAATATTTACAGGTGGCAAACGTACGAGGCGCTCTCCCGGCGCCGTCGCTCGCGCCCGCGCCAAGATAAGGGGGATAATGCGGAAAGGCGCGACCTGTATATAATAAATGCATTCCTCCGCGCTGCGCGTACGGCGGCGCGCCCCGCCGTGAGCCGGTCGTCGGATGTATGCATCGACATGGCCGTGCGCGTGTGCGCGGGCGCGCTTTATTCAACTCGCTCTTAACGTTAAACGCTGTTCTTGCGACTGAGGCTGGGTGGCGCGCGGCTAGATCGGTCAAGGGATCTTCGCTGATCGGAAGGATGAATTTGACGCATGGTCTTCTGAGACTGGCCGGAGCACTGGCCACGCGTGCCTAGACAACTGAAACAACGAGACGCAAAACGCATCGAATTGCTCCGAAAGTCCGCTCGTCTCCGTCGTCGCGGTCGGGGCGTCAGGACACGATCCAAATGATTCGCAAATGTGCGCAGAGATGTTTTTCCGAAAGCGAGATCCGTTATCGGAATAAATTTAAACAATTTTATCGAGCGCGCACGAGCTATAAAAATATTGGCCGTATGCAAAAATATCCACGATAACCGAAGCGAGCGCTGTTAAATGTAATTTAAGAAGATGAAAAAAAAAAAAAAAAAAAAAGGAAAATTCAGCTTTCCAGAAGCCGAAATTTTCCACATAAATCTTTTCACGTCTTAGTTGTACTGGGATATTTACGAAAGGGAACGCGCTAATTTTTCTTTCTTCTCTCTGATTGACACGCGCGACCAACTGACCGGTCGTTTTCTCGCCTAAAGTGTTGGCGTTCTGCGCGAACACGATGGGAAAATCCTCTAAGCCGAATCTGTTCCGAAAAAAAAAAAAAAAAAAAAAAAAATCATTTCGAGCGGCAAAGAAAGCTAATCGAATCCACGCCATCCGAAAGTTCGCGGATCGAGGCGCAAGAATGCTGCTCGACGCGTTGAGATGACGCGCAGAAAGCAATCTACATCTGTCGGAGAAAAAAGAAATCGACCGATATACAGTTTTACTAAGCGGCATCGATCGGCGCCGGTTTCGGGTCGTCGGAAGGTGAAACGCTGTTCAAATATTATTATTAAAGTGCCCTATTAAATTTATTCCCATAGTCTTAAAAGAACAAAAAAAAGCTACCTACCAAACAAACAATTATTCTCGAAAGCTTAGGTCGTTATTATCTTCTTTTTTTCTTCTCTTACGTCTGTACTTCGTCGCTCTAAGTTTTCACGTGGATCCGCTTGTTATGTACGCTATGTTGATTAATGCAAATAACAATTAAACTATGCCGAACATATGGAATCTTCACCTTGCCCCCGTTCCATGAATTGGTCGGTGAAACAGATATCCGCTATAATATATTCCATTCTCAATTAAATAACTGGCGCAATGAGTAAAAGTCTCACGTGTATAATAAGTTCGAAAAGGAAGCCTCGCCCAAGGAATGCGACACATAGACTTACATACGTATGTATATAAAGCACGTTTACACCTTAATAAAATCTCACCGCTCGTATGGCACACAAAATCACAGAATTACGACATCTGCGTGAAACGCCGGAGATTCTTCGAGTAATGCGTGTATACAAGCATTATGATTGAGGCCTGTATGCATTCGACTCGTGTTTATAATGCATTAAAAAAAAAAAAAAAGAAAATTGCATTTCTTTCGACGACGCCGGGCCGCGTACAGTCGTCTCAATTGACGTAAAGGGACCTTCGAAAGCCGGGTAACGGCTCAATGGTGAGCGAGACCTCTCGAAGGAAATTCGTGCGAATTACTGTAAGCCGGCAGACGAGCGGGCGACTCGATGAAGAAAATTCGTCGATCGATTGCCGACAAAAGGGTATAAAGGGTATCTCTTTAAAAAGGAAATGAACGAAGGCAGCGGTAAGTATCCAGGCTTTGTTTGATGCCTTGATTGTAATTATTACACTTGGAGCGAATGCAGATAATATAATAATCGTGGCCGAAGTCCATGAAAATGGAAATCATGATCTGTCGCATTTATCTCGAAAAACAACAAAAAAACATTTAAAAAAACAAAATTGTAAACAAGATCAAATTACATTTTTTTTTGTATTCTATGAATTTTATCTGGAAAGAGTGACATTATCTCGGAGACGAGTCAAAGCCTCCTCAGTGAGTCGCATATATGTAAAATGTGCTCTTGTAAAATTAGGAGAAAAGCGTATTCACAGGCAGTTGAATAAACCGCATATGTCGCATTGTCATACTTGCCCCACATCTTAGACTTACGAGTCAATAATATGGATTGATTTTTCTCAAAAAATGAGACATATTTTGATAAAATGAATAAAACTAATATGCTGACTTTAACTACGTATATAATTTTTGCATTAAATACTCTCTGTTGTAAATTGTTCGCATTGTTTTAGATAAGTGTGATAAAACACGATCTTACGTCTTCGGTTTCGCCGTGCTCATCGATTATGTACGTATTTCGAATACCGATATTTGTAATTGGCGCATCGAAAGGAGAAGATAAATATACACCGTTACCTTTACTCTAATCCAAGAAAAACATTTTTTTATCGATCTTTCACCCATTCTGCTGCTCGTAGCAATTTTTATAATTTTCATTTTAACTCTCGTACGGGCGATCTTTCGATGCCTAAATCTTTTGGTTCTGTTTTATAACATCAATGGAATAGGCTTAGATTTTTTGGCCCATTTTTCCATGATTTTTGAATCATCGTGCGGCGGACAGTCTTGTAATAATATCATACGCGCCGCACGTGCTCGTAACTCGCACCCCCCCCCCTATCAATCTGCCTCTCTCCAATATATATAGTTCACGCGTACGTACAACTGTCAGATTGACGTCAAAGGGTTACAGAGCGCGGTCGTACAGTGGCGGGGGCGGGGAGGGGATCACGTACCGGTGCCGAGAGGATGAGAGGCGAGCGGTTCGTCTCATTAGCCGATGCGTCCGGTGTCGCGCTCTCGAGGGGTGCGAGCCCTCTTCCCCTGCGCGCAATATATATATATATATATATATATATATATATATATATATATACAGAGAGCAATGTAGGTCCGACGCTCGTTATCCAATTGCGCTCTGCGAGCGATCCGGTCTCGGATCATCCGCAGCGCGGAGATTCGCAGCAGAATGCTGGGAGGATTGGGGGAGAGGGGGGAGCAGCAACCGCCGACGATCAGCGCCATGATCGCGATTACGATCGCCCGCGCCGCGCGATCGCCTCGACGATCAAGCCCTCTTTAACGTCCTCGTTGTTGCCCCCTTTCCCTCCCACCCACCCCTCCCCCCGACCGGGCAGGGGAGGAGGGCCAAATCATCTCGCGAAACGAGGTCGCCCCCGTCGCCGCCACCGCCGAGGGGACAGTGAGCCTACGACTGCGAAGGATCGCGCATCGATTTTCAGCGACGTTTTATCGCCTATCTCTCTCTCTCTCTCTCTCTCTCTCTCTCTCTCTCTTGCCCACACGCGCCCGCACACCCCCCTCCGCGGATTTTATTGTTCTGTACGCGCGAAATTTCCGTGGAAGTGGTTAGTATAAGCGTCGGGTTCTTGAAGGCCGTCGTGGACGTACAGGGGCGAAAGGTTTCGATTCTCCGGAACGGTGGTGAAAAAGTGACTTTTTCACAAAAAAAAAAAAAAAAAAAAAAAAAAAAAGAAAGAAAGAAAGAAAAAACCAGAGGGGCAACGAGTGGCGATATAACTATAAACGGATCCGGATGTAAACGTTTTACGAAATATCTGTGAGAAATTGCGCTTCGAGCCGGCGTTGCTGAATTTGCCGTCCTTAATCGTTCGTGCTGATTTGTCACTCGAGTTTGGAGCGAAAAAAAAAGTCATTTTTCACCATTGTAGATCACAGAGGAGGTGGGGAGGGGAGTGGTTGATACGCCGTTGACTATTGCAACCGATTGGACAGGGATATTTATCGCGCATTTCCAAAGAAGACTCGGACGTTCAAAATTTCGCACACGATATTTTTACGCAAAAGACTACTAGCACAATTCGTAACTTCGAGAAGGAGCAGATTGCATGTTCTTGCAGACTACTGGAACATAACGCCGAATTTTCCGTTCAAAGCTAACACATTTTTATAAACATAGAGCTTTTTTATAAAAATTTTGTAGATCATTTTGTTGAAAAACTTTTAAAGTTAGTCATCGTATGTAAGTCATTGACAGGACTCCAAGAATTCACGTTTAAACAGATCGGCATATATATTAGTTTTCCAAGACTTGGAATTAAAAGTGGAAATGTGCTACTAGTCGTCGTGAAGTTCAGAAAATGTGTTAATCTTTACCGTAAAAATTCAATTGTGCTACCTCTCGCTATAAAAATTAAATTGTGAATTTTTTCACCGCTAATGGTAAATTATGTTATAGTTTTTGTCGTGGAATCAAGCGTGTTAGTGGTCTTCTTTGGGAGCGTCGTCTTGATATTTAAATTAAATTTCGCATCGATCGAGTAGATGGGATGATATGTTCGTGGTCAACAATTGTCAATACTTTCGTTGCTTTGTTTTGTATAAACGAAAGGCAGTTTACGAACTTTCAACCCTTTTTTTTTTAATGCTTGTAATGTAAATTATGTATAATTGGTGTAAACTTTTTATACTGTAAAATTTTTGACGGCTCAATATCTTCCTTATCTTATAGTCTTTCGATGACATTATTTACTTAAATTTTGTAGATTATCGAATACCGCTGAACCACGATGAGGCGGTCCGCCTTAAAATTAGGGATCTCCCTAATTTTAATTATTACTATTAATGCTCTTCCAAAAGTAAGTACTTTTATCATCTTTGAAACTAAAGTGAATAATTTATTATATATCTAATAAAGGTATAAAAATACTATCCAATTGTCGTCAATTACTTTGATTTATTTAATTTTAATTTAATGAACTTAAGAACTACTTCATTCGTGCTAAAACAAGTAAATCGATAATTATTGTCACTCTTGAAAAGTTCTTTTGGTTTCGCTCTTGATATTGAATAATATCGTCGTCGTCTTCTAATTGCATTTTACGTTGCTTAATTTATTTTAATTATTTTATTTAATTGCACGTTAGATTCCTTTTAAAACATAGAAATATAAAATTTGACAAACGAAAATTTTAGATAAGAGAATTTAAAGAGTAAATGAACTGTATATATTAAAAGAGATTAGAAATTTTAAAACATTAAAAAATTATAAAGTAACAAATGCGATTTGTAAGATAATAGAATATGATGTCTATTCCTTGTGATTTTGTAGCTTTTAATTATACTATTAATATCTTGCATTTAGGTAAAACTTATCAAAAGGCATTGAAATGAAAGAATTCTTACTTTGATGGAAAATTTTTTATAAATTTCTTTTGTAGACAATTACGTTTTAATTTTTCACGAATTGATGCTGTAATTGTTACGAAAATCATAATTACTTATGTATCGATTTTGCTTTACTTAAAACAATTCATATTCCCAAAGTTCGTGGACACAATACTAACTTTAATAATACGATTATTTAACCTCCAAATAACCTCCAAGAGTTATACTCATCCAGTAATAGTATAAGCAGTTACTAAACGTTTTATCTGATATTCAGAAGACCTTCATATATATCTCCTACAAGACTGTGAACGTTCGAATAAAAAAAGCTTTCAAATATTCGTATTTTTACCTGACCCGATATTATTCATTCAAAATAAATTTCACTTTCTTTCCATATTCTCATCGTCGATTATCATAAGCAACGATATTTTTCGAAAGTTATATTACATATAAAAAAAAAAAAAATAAATAAATAAAAACACCCATGGAAAATCGTTCAAACGTTATTTTTCTACGCCACATACTGCACGTTAACGTTAAGTACAGAATACAACGCAGAAGTATATCCCGCGTCATTGTGCTCGATATCCCCGCAGAGCCTCGAGCGCCGCAGCGTCGACCTGAACGAGCAGCACAAGCTCCAGTCTGTCTGCATCTGCGACGACCTGCGGCCCCGCAGCTACCTCCTCGAGATCGAGCCCCTCCTCCAGGAGGCGAAGTTCAAGGGCCGCGTGCGCGTCAACGTCACCTGGCTCGAGCGGGCCGACAAGATCAGCCTGCACGTCGACCCCGAGCTGCAGATCAACCACTCGAACGTGCGAGTGACCCGGCTGAACGACGTCGTCGACGAGGACGACGACAGCTCGTAAGTCGCGCTCGTATGCCGATACTTTTGTCTTGCAGTATATATATATATATATATATAGACACTTTTTACCCTTGAGTGTACATCTGTGATAGATGATAGTGATGCTCGATGTATAAATATGACAGCCATATTTGAACATAACTGTTAGTATAAAAAAGGGCAGAAAATATGATTAGGGACAATTCACTCTGTGAAATTATTCGTCTATTCATGTAAAGATAACATTCTGTCATAATTTAAAATTGCTCGAAATCAAGATTTTATAGAATAAATCAGTTTTTTAAAAAAAAAACATATATATGAACGCAATTTTTACATATTAATCAAGCAATATTTGAAGAAGATAATTTTCTTTCTTTGTTTTAACTAGATTTTTTCCTAAATTATTAAATATAATATTTTAATGAAGTTTATTATATTTTAACTTTATTTTAACATTCTTCGATTATCTGCTTTTGTAATAATTTAGCTCGTCTATAAAGTACGCGTTTTTAACAATAATAAAATGAAATAATTTCAAATTATTTCGAAAGCATGCGATGCCATACAAAGAATAAAAATAGTTTAGAATATTTGAAATCAATTTCGATTATAAAATTATTTTGATCGATATATTCTTTCTTCGAATAGCCCCGCACAAAATATAATCGAAATGAGTGTTCATATAGGATATTGAGTTTAATTCTTGTGAGTTCGTTAGAATTTTATCGTAAATATTAATATTCGGATTCACAGTGGATTATTGAAGAAGAGTTTCCATGATAAACGTTTTCGATCAAGGAATCCAAAAATATATCCATTCGTTGTTTTCTGTTTTTCTTAAACGATTAAAAATATATACAAAAAAAATTATTCCATCATATCGAATTTAAAACCAATAATTCTGTGGCGCTTGGAATAATGCACAATAGAAGGCAACGATACAAAAATATATACTTAATCGTTTTCTTACTATAAGCGTATATTAAAAAATGTTTGCTTATAAAGTCCAACGCCCTACTGTACAACATAGTCGCGCGATCTATTTTAAAAACAAAAGGCTGAACTAACACGTCTTTACGAATCCATAGGGAAAAGGAGGCCAAGGCGCCGGCGCTCGTGAAAATCGCGAAAATCGAGAGGAGCACCCAGAAATTGACGATCCACCTTGAGAAAATGCTAAAGCGCAACGTGACCTGCGAGATCGATATCACCTATCTGGGAAACATCACGACGAAAGGGATGGCCGGCATCTCCATGCATCATTACATGGACGCGGACGGTCGGAAGCAGTAAGAAAATCCCTTTTCTCGCATTTTTCACGCGTTCGATATCTGTAGAGAGAAAGAAAGAGAAAGAGAGATAAATATTACGATGGAAGGCAGTTTGATCCAAAGCCCTCATCCCGTGCTTTAGATCCCCTCGAATTCCCCGACAAACATTATACCTTGATATACGAACACGTTTTCCATCTCTTCGTCCCGACAGCACTTACGTAGTCACTTACCTGCGGCTGAACAGCGCCCGACGGATGTTCCCCTGCTTCGACGAGATCCAGTACAAGGCGAAGTTCCAGCTCGTATTGACGCGGCCGAAAAACATGACGGCCCTGTCCAACACGCCGATCGAGAAGAGCCTGCCCGTGTAAGTATCTCGGATGCGCGCGTGCATCAGCGCGTAAGAAAAATAGTATCGACCGTCGATGCGAAACCGTCCGGAGGCGCTCGCGGCTACACACGCGTAATACGCGTGTAAACGCGCGGCCGCCTCGCATCACAATCTCGGGGCGAACGGAGGCGATGGGCACGCGAAGTTTTGATTCAGGCGGGGAGGCCTGCTATGCATTATGGAGGCTGCATTGGTATCTCGATTTTGAATTTCGTGGGCACAGATGGGAAAGTTGAGTTTTTTTTTTTTTTTGCTTTCGTTCTAAATTGAGGAGGGGACAAAATTTCTTTTAACCCTGTCGCTTATGAAAGCTCGTTTACGTATCTTTCTCAATGCGTTCGTAAACGTGTGCTAATTAGAGCTTCGTTAAATTCATTTGCAGAATAATAATAAAAAAAAAAAAAAACAATATCTTAGAATCTTCTTTCGCGTAAATATTACTTTATTTAAAATTCAGATACCAAACAGTACATGGAAATGATAATCCCAGATGGTATATTCGGTGCTTCATAAATATTGTGACGAAATTTAAAACAAAATAATAGTAGTCTTTGCGAAGTTTTTTCAATATCAAATATTGCAATCCTCCCCGTAAACGAAGAGGGAGCTGTTCTGTGATTTGATTCTCGTTCTTCTATTCTATCTGCCTTCAACTGATTCACGCGATAAATTGCTCGAATTAAAAAATATATAGGCAGGACCGAAAAAATCATCATATATGTATATATATATATATATATATATATATATATATATATATATACACTCGTATACACACGTATTGTTTTTTGCGCCGCTTTGGCCCCACCCCAGCCCCGGCGAGCCGGAGCTGATGCAGGACCACTTCCTGCAGACCCCCGAGATGGCCACTTACCAGCTCGGCTTCGTATTCTCGGACTTCGAGAGCATCGCGCCGAGCCGGCCGGCCGAGCGCATCAACGGCGAGGAGGAGCTGCGCGTGCGGGTCTGGGGCCGCAAGGGCTACATGGAGGCGCTCAAGGACGTGCCCGACAAAATCGTCAGGATCGTGAATTATCTGCAGGACTACTTCAACAGCACGATAAAGATGCCGAAGCTCGACGTGGTCGCGGTCCCGGTCTACACGGCGAGCAAGGCGTCCGACAACTGGGGTCTGATGATATTCAAGTGAGCCCCACCCCCCGCTCTCTACACCCGGCATACGGCATATCGCGCGAATCCCTTTATATACATATGCCTGAAAACCCTGCAAAAGTCATTATATTCGTTTGCGTGCGCGCGCGCGCGCGTGTGTGTGTGTGTGTGTGTGTGTGTGTGTGTGTGTATTATAATACATCTCTATGCACGAGTAGGATCCTCGTAAATTCCATATATATTAACTTAGAAAGCAATATTCCACCGCGCTGCAAAGTAGAATTGCAAATTATGTTGCGAATTTCCATTTTTCCTTAGAAAAAACAAACAAATTATTTTAACGAACTTCTTTTTATTTTTGAACTTTGACGGACAACCCTTGAACTTTTTTAAACCTTTTCATAATGAAGATTGCGATTGTTCCACAAAATAAGTTTTTGTGTAAGTGATGAGTACCTCGTTTGGCATAAACCATTATCCGCTTAGTCGTTTGATGGTATTTGAAAAACAAAAAAAAAAACAAGTCGCTCTGGGTCAGATCTAGCGAGTACGATTGATATTACATTAATGCAAGCTTCAATTCCTGAATTTTAGCTATTCGCGCTTAGGGCGTGTGCACTCGTGCGCAATCCTGGGGAAAAAGGGCGATTTTCTTTTATTTTTCTCATTTATCTGATTTCATACTGGTGGCTAGCACTGTTCAGCGACCGTCTGTCCCATTTTCAAATGGTCAATAGATAATACAAAGTCCTTTATTACATTATCCATAACGTTTCCAATGAATTCTACCCATCTGTAAGAATCAACTGTCTTCGTATTGACCAACCGTTCATTCGCTTTGAAAGTGTCATGGTACGCAGAAAAAAACATTATAAGGGATCCCGAGATTATAAATATTTTTTAACACAATTTCTCGTGCAAAATTGAAAAAATGATCTAACTTTGCTCATATCTGTGGCCCCAATTATTTATCGCGTCGTTATTCTACGATCACTTAATACCTTATCGTGGATTTTATTGATCCTTTCCTGAGTACTCGCGTCTACGAAACGTCCCGAACGATACCCATTTGCTGCTAAAGTAATTTCACGTTTAAATTCATTTTTCCAATTATAAACTGATGTAAATACAGGCGCAGATGTTCCATGAACTGAACACAACTCGGCTCTTATTTATTTGGCTGTTAAGCCCTTGGACCGTTTGAAGTTCGCCTTTTCCCATTTCTCTGAACTAAATGGAACGCGTTATCTTCAACTGCTTCCACTGATGATAAAAATAAAACCACTCGATTAAATTTTGCGTGATACCTAAATATTGAGGAACGATGCTTCCTAAAACGAACATTAGCAATGCTACGAGCTCCATCTCTTAGACTTTTTAGGAACTTATTGACCTACTCTCGTAGATCGTAAAAATTCATTGTCTTTAACATAATTTAATTCTGCTTATATCGTTGACTATAAGGACCATTTAAGTAGCCAATATATAACCTCTGGCAAAGCATACATAATAATAATTCTGAAACGAAGAATCAAAATCTGATAAGGATCGTTCTTGTATGGATATATGTACATAGTAGCGACCTTTTTAAACAATTTCAAATTCTCCACGTATCTCCAAGCTCTTCCAAAGCTTCTCCCTCGACGGAATTTCTTTCGCGCAGCCGCTTTCTCAAGCCATCGCGTGCCAGAGCTGCTGCACTCGTATCACTCATAGACACACACAAACATATATAAGCATATAGAAATAGCCGCATATGTATATACCCACGTGAAGGGAATAAATTGAATCGACCCGGATGCCTTTGCGTGCTCGTATGTGTGAGCGCGTGCCTGTGAATTCGCCCGTGCGTTTCCCTGCGTATGCCTATACATGTGCCGCCCGTCCGTCTGTGTTCCCAGGGAAGGCGAGCTGAGCAGCCCCCTCGTATGGAACACGGTTAACGAGCTGACTTACCAGTGGATCGGTCAATACATCACCCCTTATCGCTGGATGGACGCCTCGGAGAACAGGGGTTTAAACTCCTTTTTAGCCTCCATGACGACGATGGATGTAAGTAAACACGCGCGCCGCGATGGGCGCGGAGGAGGGTAGTTGGGAGGAGGCGGGAGAACGAGACGCGTTCCGGGCACGAGAGTATAAGGACCGCAATATATATATATATATATATATATATATATATATATATATATATATTATTATTATTATTGAAACACGCAGGAATTAAGGCGCGAGCAGACGCGGTGCCAGTCGATAATCCCACGGGACGGCGTTGATGGATGACAATTATTGCGGTTCTACGTGTATTGCCCAGTATCGCTCTCTCGCTCTTCCCACGTCTAAACTAATACAATAAAAAAACAGCGTTTGTTTATATAATCACAAAAATTTCAAAAAGCCTTTAATAGAACTCAACGAAATGTTGCCAAAATGAAATTTGGCATTATGAATTATAACATAAATTAATATTTAGTTTGAAACAGATGATAATTTACGGGGAAAAAATATATTCATGGTCTATATCGTAAGGTAAAATAACAAATATAATAAACATACGGCAAAAAAATATTATATTACTTTATAGGCTTCTCATTAAAACAGTTTTCTATCTCAATATATTTATTAGATAATCCAAACGGAGGAAAGGGGGAGGCAGAAAGTGCATTTGATAATAGTATTTTATACATTATAATATAACGAAACAAAATAAGGCGATGCCAATAAGCGCCCCCCCCCCCTCAAGCCCACAATTAAGCGGAATCGAGTCTAAAAACGCCTTTTCTCGTGCTTACCACGTACTGTTATATTCCCACGGAAAGAGAGCTGCCGATGACTGATATATTAAAAGTTGATTCGTTGCAATTGTATATGTATTTTTGTGCCAAGAATAGACACCTCTTCCTGTTTATCACGTGAGCTCTTACTCCGATATAAATTCTCCGTCATAAAGGTAATCCGGTGAACTTGAAACAAATGAGAAATTTCTACGGATCATATCTTGGAAGAAAAATATCTGAGCTTAGGCATCATCTAAGGAAACGGGAGAGCTTCGCCCCCTATAAAAAGGGGCTCCAAAAAATCAACTTATACTTACAAGTGTATTTATAACATGGAGCTGAAAAAAAAATTTATAAAAGTTTAAACTTTTTTAATACTTAAAATACTTTAATGGTGCTTTTTACGTATTGATACATAAAATACATTAATTATAATATATTCAGAATATTGTTTTTGTTCTGTTTAAAGTTGTGTTGGAACATTATTGATGATAAAAGAAGCTTTTGTAATTTATTATTTTTACCACTGCTTGCCATTGGAAATGAATCTTTGTCGTCGATTTTTCATCCATAAAAAACATTAAAAACTATAACTAAATTCCTTGTAAAGAAAAAATAAATTAATTGTTAAAATTATTATTAAAAAATTGATTAATTTTTACAGATTAATCAAGTTACTTTTTCAGTTAACTTTGAAATTAATTATAGGTACAAAAATTCGAAGCGTAAAAAAAAATACAAAAAACAAGTTGATGTCCCAAGCAGGCGAAAAACAAACGCTTGATGCATAGTATGTTCCGCGAGCTGAGAAGACTATAAGTTTCTATAAAATATAATTCTGCGTCATTTTCACAGTTTTCTCCCAAGGGAGGAAAAGTAAAATTCTACCGTCTGTTGGGCGGATAAAGGCCATTTTTATACCATTTTCATTTTCCTCCCATTGGAGGAACTGCAACATTTTTCGTCTGCCATATAGCTGTGGAAAAGTGTATTTTCCTCGTGAAAAGTCACAAAGTTATTGTCGTGTTAAATCTGTGAATCTTTATATATTTATATTTAATTGGTCATTTTAATTTCTTGTCGGATTGCGATATAAGCTTCAAGACTATCTTGGGTACTAAGGCATTGCGGCTGAATACACGGTCTGACAAGCGTTTTAATAATCATAATGTGTCCATGTATATATTGAGTTAATTATATTTTGCATAATGTAATTCAAAAGCTTACAGATGGAAGATACTAAAGATCAAAGCAACTCACCAAAGTGCACGTTTCAAATAAATACACGAAACACTAGCTGTAGCCGATCGGAAACTCGCGTTATATAAGTGCTAAATTTTCATTTCCAATGCTAATGCCCGATCAATTGTTCTTATGTACTGTACGTGACATTCTTCTTCATTTCAATATTCATAACAGAATGCGACGTATGTTAACGTTTCAGATAAATCCAGATGAGCTGAAGGGCAAGTGGCCCTTGAACATTCTCTATTCGTTATACTATGGCTATGGAAAGAGTCGCGGTATCGAAAGAGGGATAGGAATCATTCGTGATGCCAAATTCGCAAAAAGTAAGATATTATAATATAAAATTAATTAGTTAAAAACCGAGCTCTGTATGCTGAGTTCGGAGAAAAAGTATTACGATGCTTACGATTCACGCATACAATTATTTAAAACTTTCACAGAAATGTGAAATTATCTAACTCAGTAAAGTATTTAAATAATAGAGATATGATGTATTTACAGAGAAATCAAGTGATTAAGCATGCTTCATTTAATATTATGTTTATTATTTTAAGATTTTCAAATCATTCAAGTAATTTTATTCTTGAAACAAATTTATAAACGGTAATGTATCAATTATATATATATATATATATATATATATATATATATATATATATATATATATATATATATACATATGTATACATATTAACTGATAAATTATTACCAAACATGAAAATTCCGTTACCGAATGAGTAAAAATTGCCCTGTTTTAAATATCATAATTATTATACGTAAACATTTAATTAATGAAATTTCAGTTAATCGTGTCCTCTATCTACATGCCTATCTTATACATTCTTGCAGAATTGAATGGAGAATTGTTAAGCAATTTATGATTCAGAATTGAAAATTTCATTTATAATTTTGTTTTATAAAATTATGGAAACGTTGTAATTTCTATGTCGATTGACGAATTTACTTAAAACTTTAAAGTAATGTATTCTAGACGTAAAGAATAAAGCGTCACACCTAAAATATTCAAATTAATGACTATTAATTAAATTATTTAAATAAAAATGAGCACTTTATGCTCCATCGGTAAAAATGGACATTAATAGCTGTCTAATGAAATAATGAAACAAAACTACTTTCTCTTTATCCCTCTCCCTCCCGCCCTCTCTCTCTCTCTCTCTCTCTCTCTCTCTCTCTCTCCCAAAAGAGTAAATATAAATTTCAACGATGCTTCCACAGCTCGAAGGAAATTTTTCAACGAGTAATAAATAAATCGCTCTATTCCGTGTATGCCAGGAGCGCAGATCACCTGTAAATATATATACTTATATCACATGTATATAATTCTTTTTCTCATTTTGTGAGTTCTATACCGCGGCATCTTATCGCTGCAGCACGTACATATATATATATATATATATATATATATATATATATATATATATATATATATATATATACGCGCGCGAAGGTGCGCATATATGCAGGCTACCAAGCCATATCCATATATATATATATATATATATATATATATATATATATATATATATATATATAGCTGACGTATACGTACCGCATTGTTGCACGCCTCGTATATATATATACAGCGGCAACGATCGTGTCGCGCGAAACGGTATAAATTGTTTGCTCGCCCAACCGAGTGTTCCCCGCGACCTTGTTATATTATATTATTCGACCGATATGCCACCGCATATACATATATAATAGCTGCGAAAGCTCAAAGAATGACGACGGTATCGTTAACTCTGCTTGCTGTTTTCCCCGGATTGCGTCGCTAATGCATATACTGCTTATTTCAAATTTATGCGCTGTAAGCAAATGTACCGTGAACTCGGATTTTCGAACGGAGAATTCGAATGCATTTATTACTATATATATATATATATACGGTTATCGAAATGCACATAGGTAAGCCCCCCGGAAAAAGTTAGACTTTGTAATTTGAGACGCGTAATCGATTGATTCTCTTATTGTATTAAAATGATGGATACGAAAAACGATCTGCTTGGAATCTGCTTGGAAACCATCAAGTTTTCGCAAGTAAATTTACATCACATCTGAAAAATATTATATGACAGGAAGTACGACGACTTTTATCACTTTTCCAGTCGAGTTGGTCTTCAGGATGTTCTACTACATTCTTGGCAAGGATAACTTCAGAGATAGTGTGCGGCACCTTATCCAAACTCAGTCGACGACTAGGTAATTAAATCTGTATTATAGTTTGAAGATTCGCCTGGTCAATCATATTCTTGTTTTATGAGGAACAATCGTATAAATTTAACCAATTATGCATGGGTTATAAATTATAATCAATTATAATGATTATAAGTACCTAATAGCAAATTAATAAAATAAGCAAAGATTTCTCCTATCCTCCGTTGGTTTTGTAATAATTCACGTTGTAGTAACTCTTTATATATGAAGGTTCACACACTATACTGTCAGAACTCAAAAATTTCATTATATATTGTCTGAGTTCTTGAATGAATAAACGATAGGAGTATATCTATCTTATATATTTCTTTAAAATCCTAGCTAACTAATTTGTATGCCAGTGTCACTTTTATTTGTCTTGAGATGTAACTTATTTGACGAGAAAAATTTCTCAAGAGAGCGCCGTTTTCAGCTTTTCACATATATTTGATAGCCTATTCCTTTATGGCTCACTGCCTAACTGACATAATTCCTTTCAATCTTTTTCTTATCTTGATATATATTAACGAAACTAACCGATTAACGCACATTTGCATATTATTAATTATACTTATGAAACAGAGGAATGACAAAAAATAAATAAATAATAAGACGTTTAAAAGTATTTTAAAGTAACACGTTTAGAGGCATTTTAAAGCTGATGAACAATCAGTTCAATAGTAAATATTAAATGAGAAAAGATTTTAAAAGAAATATCCCAAAAGATAATTAACAAATTAATAAAATAATAATGATAATATATTCAACTGTGCAAAAATACCATATCGCCCAAAAGAAATCATGTATATCGAAATAAATAAGCTGGTCGACATTGATATCTGAGGCAGTCCAATTTATATTAGGATTCATAATTACAGTCTTGAAAAACTTTTTAATATCAAAATTAAATTTACTCTTAAAAGATGATCTAAAATAATAATGAATCCGTTATAGAATTAATAAACTGCAACAATTATCAAATAATGATAATGCAAATATAGTGCAAATACGTATATTGCAAAATCATCTGATTACAAAGTAGCGATAAAATGCTATATTCATCGTTAGTTATTTTGGTATTTTATATCAATATTAATCAAATTGTTTTTCATTATAATCCTACACACAAAGTTACGTGAACCGCTAGCACTTTGAATTTTGGTAAGCATGAAGCTCTTATGAGCCACTATCGCTAACTACAGATCAGATCAAACTAGTCTTTCTTTTACCGAGGAATATTTCAAATTTACATTCTCGAAGAAGAGCATAGCTTTACCAGAATACTTGTTAACGAGCTACGGCTTCAACGATGAAAGATTCTCGGATTATAATGATACTCCGTTTCCGCTCCCTTCCCAGGCCGAACACCACGGAGAATCGAGATGTGAGATCCTTCACCCAGACCGACATCTTCGACAGCATGAACGCCGTGGCGAGAAAGAACGGGCTGCTGGTTGATAACCTAACCATCAACGAGGTGGCCGACTCATGGATAGACCAAGAGCGACTTCCCCTCGTCACCGTCGTTCGCAATTACAACAACAACACCATCACCGTCACCCAGGTACGGACGTAGAAGCCCCTTACCCCACGTATCGTGCTTCAAGCGTTCGAGCTGCAGTAATGAAGCTTGTCGTCGATCAAATTAAATCTCCGAGTAGAGTATTTGTTTTTTTTTTTTTTTTTTGTTTTTAATTCTATCGCACTGATCTATAAGCCCTTCGTGGGTATAATGAACGGTATATTATTAGTTTACTAAACAACGGTTGTCTTTGATTGTCTCAACAATCCCGGCTCGAAACTTTGGACATATAGACCTGGATGCAGCATACCGTGTTAAAAAGTGGAGGACAATTTCTTTATAGTATATAAGAGAGGTAAAGTAGTATAGAATTCTTCTATTTCTCTTGAGCAATTATTATGATTACATTATCTTCATTTTTGAGTGTAACAATCAACAAGTCATTACCTTTGCACAAGGGAGATAAAAAATTTTTTAAAAGCCATTTTCGATTCTTCTCGCACGATACAATAACTATCCCCTATTTTTACGTTTGCTACATGCACATGCTGACTCCAGGTATATATATATTCTAAGACAAAAGTCTTCTAATGTTAATAATAAATTAACATTTGATAAAATGAAATAATATTTGTCTGCTGCCCGAGTAGAAGCCGTACGTGAGAGACACACGAAGATTTTTAAACTCCTGGGAAAGTTCGTATCGCTGGAATATACCCCTGGTGATGCGTTCACGTCACACGTGGAATAATAGCGATTACAGGACGAAGACTTGGCTGCTCAAAGGGGCTGCCAAAACAGATTTAAATATACCCGATATCGCGGACAAGGACAGTTTCATCGTTCTCAACCCCGAGGAGATTGGTAAAGAAAATAATCCTCTATATAGTCCTATATATGCTGGTAATGTCAAATTTCTTGTTAATCAAAGGTAATGATTGGACTGTTCTTAAAGTATTTATTGAATAATATTCTTAAATACGCCATAAAGATAAAAAACACTCCATAATTACGTATACTTTTTGTTAAATATTGAAGCTCCCTTCAAAATTCTGCAATGAAAAGCCTTACAGAATAATTAAACTAAAAATCCAATTTTCATGTTTGAAAATAAAAATACATTTTACTAATATAGTACATACGATGCTATATCAATTCTATATTAAACGATCCCATTACAATTCACGACCGAGATATCTCGCAGGTATTAAACGCGTGCATTGCTAAAATCCATACAGGCTTATTCCCGGTGAACTACGATCCCGTCAATTGGCAACTGCTTTCCGCGTACCTACAGGGCCCTACGTTCGAGACGATACCGACCCTGACCCGGGCGAAACTCCTCCACGACACCTGGAACCTTGCCTACGCGGGCCAACTCAGCTTTGAAATCGCCCTGAACATGACCCTGTTCCTGAAACACGAGACCAACGACGTCGTCTGGGCGCCGTTCTTCACAATGATCGATCACGTGGGCGCGCGCATCGACGGATCGCCCACTTTCGAAAAGTTTCAGGTGAGTATTATTGTATTATTCGTTAAAATGAGGTTGGTAACTTTTTGACGTTGAGGCTTGAACACTTGCTTCGGTTTTCGGTTTGCTACGATTCGAATTCATTGAACAACATGTGCATACACGGTCTTAAGACTTCACTATAAATATTGACAATGTCTTATATCTCGAAAATCTAAATACAATGACAAAACAATACTAAATGTAAGATCGAGATACTATCAAAATAATAAGTATAATCTGAAAAATTATATTAACAATATATTTCTTTAAAAGGATCTTGCAAAAAAATCGATATTTATAAATTCAACATTTTTTTTATTTTAATGAAGTACATACTTAATATGTGTCTATTATTTAACTCAAGAATAAACTATTTACTTAACCCAACGAAATTTTGATTAAATGGTTAAAAATGTTATTATAATTCTGGAAGTTAAGTTATATTTATATGAACTATTTCTATAATTCCAATGAAATTTAAGAAAATTTTATTAAACTCGACATCCTTTTAATTAAATAGCAGCTGTAAATTAAATATAAGCTAGGGTTTATATTTAAATTTTTATGAAACATTATTCTACCCTTTACACGTAGGTTTATTAAAAAAAATTTCTATTTCAATCAGTCTTATTAATAATTTATACTATAACGGACCCTTTAAAAAAAATTGCTATCAATATTACGTACATATTTCGCTTCCCATTACAATCAAACATCAATAATTCAGAGTGGTGTTAGCCATAGACGTGTGAATAAAGCTTCCGAAAGCGTATATATACGCTTTATTATTATACTAAAAATAAGAGAATGGAATTGGATCTCTTTCGATTGATTAAAAATAGAGAAATCGCAGCCCACAGGCCTCGGTGCATTAGTCACTTGACGCCTTCATTTATTTTATATTCAATGCCTGATTTTAAATATGTATAGTTTGAAAAAAATACGAATCTGAAGGGAACCCTAGCATTTGATATCGTATAAAAAGGCTGTTTCAGAAATAAAAATGTCGAGGAAAACGCTCAAATGGCTCGAACAGTTCAATCAGCCTAGATAGTTCCAAAGTTGTAACAACTAGAACAAGTATTATTCGAACGTTCAATAGGTTTGCCAACCCTGATTCGTAATTCTCATATATGTGGAAAATTTTTATTAGTTACGAAAGCCTTGAACTACATATACTCTATGTAATTACCTGCAGCAACGATTAAACAAATAAAAATTCTTTGGAAAAACCCCCTATAATATCTTTTATATTGTATATAATCCTTTCTTGACAATTAAGATTTATATATATATATATTTCTGTATAAACATTTCTGAAAAACTTGGCAGAATTACACGCGATCGCTCCTGGAACCGATGTACACCGAGCCCTGCGAAAATCAGCAACCCGGCAGCGAGCCCTCGTGGAAGATGCACATGAGGGGCCTGGCCCGGTACTTCCTCTGCCGAGCCGGCTACGAGCCCTGCATAACAGAAGCGCGCAAACAGTTCAAAAAGTGGATGAACGAGAAAGATCCGGACAAGGGCAATCCGTGAGTTTTTCTTCGCTTTATATATACATATAGTTTTATATACCGTTATCGACTATAAGGCCCTCGAATTTTCGTAAGGAAGCTTTATAAAAATTAATTATTACTATATGTATGACAATAATAAGCCAATAAATAAATCATTCAATACGATTCTATACCGAATTAGAACATTACGTTTCATCAGTTTATCTAATAAAGCTATGCTATTGTATGATTTAGAGTTGCCAATGAGTTTATGTGCCCAGTTTTCACGTATGGAACGGATGAAGAATGGAACTTTGCACTGCAGAGAGTCATCAATTTTCCAAAGAACAGCATAGAAAGGCCAGAAAATGAAAGGACTTACCTATTGAAAACATTGGCAGGCTGTCCCAAACAACCCGCTAAAATCGAAAGGTAATATATCGACATTAAATATCTACATTAAATATAGCCTGGAACTTTTCGGCAGCTTATAGAACAGACGTAAAGGGTCTGGATAAGTAAAACTTGCAATAATTCATTCATTACACGCGTATAATATTATTTACAGCAATACCTCTTAATTGACGAAAGTATTTACTCGATGAAAAAACAGTTCAATTAAATGGAACGAATTAATCTTAAACCCAATGAATATTTTCGTATAAGAAAGTATTTAATTGGCATTATTAAAGATATTAGCCACGTGGGTAAATATTGAAGGGAGCCAGAAAATTTCTAGTCTTTTCTAATACAATACAATAAATCACTGAATATAATAATTAATCAATTGAAAATCACTTTTCAATTGAAAATACTAAAAGTATATTGGACAACACTTATCATTCCTTATTAATATAAAATTATGTATTAACATGAAACTTTTTACGTTTTACATTTAAAAGCAAAGGGAGGTGGATTTCTATAAACATTATATAAATTATTTTAGTGGGATAGGGATGGGGTATATATAGTTGTATGCTAGATTTTTATTTTAGTTGGGTCGTTGAAGATGAGCCGGAGCTGTTCGAATTTCGGACATCGAAGGTAAATTTAAATTTCGGTGGTGGCAGGAGATCAGGTTATCCTTTATTAAAATTGTATATGGATTATTTTATTTTTAATTTTTCATAGTAATTTCCATTTCAAATACCCCCATACGGGGGTGAGTATAAAGAAGGACACTCTCACTGTCGTTCTATTAGTACAGTAGATCATTGTATAAAGTCTGCAAACCCGTAAAAATTTTTATTAATGCGGAAGAAGTCCTAAGTGAAATTTTATTACAGACTGCTGAACGTGACCGTGCTCGAGCGCAATGCGAACATCACCGTCTACGACCTCGACCTCATCTTCAACATGCTCGCCGGCAACGCGAACGACTACAGGACCCTCTTCGGCTTCCTCGTGCGCCACTTCGACCGCATCAAGGACGCGTTCTCGCAGCAGCACCCGACCCTCTGGCAGCAGATCGTCCGCTCGGCCACGGGCTCGTTCAAGGACCGGGCCGGCTACCTCCTCGTCTCCGACCTCTACAAGAGCAAGAAGGAGAGCCTGGGCCGCGCGGCCAGCTTCGTGGCGGACGCCCTCGTCCGGATCGAGCACGAGATGCGCTGGAGCGAGGCGAACGTCGAGGTGATCGACTCCTGGCTGACGCACTACCTGGCCAAGCCGGGATCGGAGAAGGTCCAGGACCCGGAGGTCCTGCGGTACTGGAGAACGGCGCTGAGCTGCCCGGCGCCCTGGTCGGGGAGCGCGAACGCGAGCGTCGCGCCAGTGACGCCGGCGGCGAGTTAAGAGCCTGCGCGTGTATATATATATAACGATGAACGAAGGCTATCTATATATTCGATAATATATACATTGTTGTCTCCGATGTGGATTCCGGATAAAAAATACTTTACAAAATCGCATGC
Source organism: Sycobia sp. Sy_11 (assembly GCA_018907035.1). Classification (NCBI taxonomy): domain Eukaryota; kingdom Metazoa; phylum Arthropoda; class Insecta; order Hymenoptera; family Epichrysomallidae; genus Sycobia; species Sycobia sp. Sy_11. The sequence continues at coordinate 3,662,433 of JACCIC010000028.1, forward strand.
GCTATAATAAGCGAAAAGATATAGATGACAGGCTATAATATAGTTCGAGTTTTCGCTGTACACTGAGCAATTATTTAAGAGATAATCAAACGATGCTCACGTCTTATTTTAATATATAAGATTTATATCTTATTTAATTGCAAAATTTTACCTCTGCCTTCACTGCACTAAAAGAACTAATTTCTATTATTAAGTATAAATATTTGCTTATATTGTAGTAAGAAAATGGTTTTCTTAAATTAAAAATCATTTGCTTGCACCGCATAAGCGGTTTATTTCAATCAAATTATATTTTCTTAAAAATGAAGAATATATTTTTGTAATTTAAGTAAATGGTATTCCTGCTACAATACAAAATAATATTTACTTGATAATGAAAATTTTTTTTTCACTGTATAGAACCAGATGCATTGATACTAAAATAATACTCCATTATGTCTTAGAATTATTCTGTGAAACGAGTAATATGAGCGTAAAATCGAAAAGAGCTCGTTTGCTTTTTATGTATGAAAAATAACTATACAATAGCTTCAACACTTATTAAGAGTTATTATATTATATATATAATGTGATCATTGCAATATTTTCCCAATGTTTTTATTTTGTTGTAATTGTTAATGTACAAATTTGTAATAGAATTAAGAAAAATATAAAAATAATAAAATAATTGTAAACTCTAAAACCATAACGGTAGTTCAAATTAACTTGCTTGTAAAAATTTTTTATCTATGTTTTCACCCACTGCATATTAATGCATGGAAATATTTTATTAATTAAAAAATTAATCGTATTTTTTTGAATGTCATTTATTTTTTTTTACAATTTTTAGGCCAATGAAACTGTGGTTTATACATTTTTTTGTTGATAATAAAATAATAACTACACACTTACAGATATTATCATTACTCGGTTATATACTTTTAAGTGTATAATAAATTTAATTAATGTTCTATTTTTAATAATAAAATTGTAATGCAAAATAAATAAAAGAATAAATTAATCAAATAAAAGACAAGAAATTAATATTTAATATAAACATTTTTTCCCCGATTATATATATATATATATATATATATATATATATATATATATATATATATATATCATTTGTTTTGCAGATATAAAATAAATAATTATATATAAAATAATAAAATACAATATCTATATAGAATTCATTATTAAATATGATTTAATAGTGATTTTTAAACAAGATTTTTCAATACCCATTTAATTTTAAAAGACTCTAGTGTACAGAACACCCATAACTCATATTTCTTACATGGTCCTATATTATTTTTCTTACATTTGTATAAGTTATATATATCATAATAGAATATAATAAGCACAGAAAATTTAATATTATGTATTATTTAACAATAATAAAACACTAATTTTTAAATATGAATAATGTTTTCTTAATTTTAAAAAGATGAGGTAGTACAAAGAAAATCATATTCCCGCTTATATTCTAAAAAGATTTGAAGTGTATTCATATCGGTAAAGTAGATATACATCTTATCAATTGAAAAAAAAATTATAGATAAAAATATGTACCCACTGCTAATACAACAAAAAATATAATTGAAAAAAATCAACAATATATAAGCGAAATAATGCATAAAAAAATTATTGAGATAGAAAAAAAATTTAATACGAATAAGGAAATAGACCTATATAACTACGTGTATACATCAATCATACGCGCCACTATATTTGATGTATGCGCACTTGCAATACGCAGTATTTTGCGAAGAATGGTTTTTAAAAGATGGCCGAATTTTGACTTGCCATCGTCGCGCGCAGCTACACGTACACAGTTATACCAAGTTATATATCAGCAGATATCAGCCAGTGACAGTGTTCATATCCATGTGCTCATCTTTAGACTTATGTTCACATACACACTCGTTTATTTAGCACATTCAGGCATATACAAATAATACAGACCACGAATACTACGATACAGACATTATATACAAATGCACCCGCGCGTCAGTTCGCTTTCCCGGACCTGCTTTTGTATTATTATAGCTATAGCATCTGTAAGACAAAGATCGTAGCTGATCGTATAGTATAGTACTGCAGTGCATTAGTGTGCGGAACATACAGGACGCTAAGCAGGGGGAATCGGGGGGCGACATCACATCGCGAACGTACGGCACACCACTGCTGCACTGGTTTCCTGGGAAGTCGGAACGCTGGATCTGGATCTAAATTCTGCAACTGACATAACTCTCTCGACGTCTCGGCCAGTGGAGTTCTGTGAGCGCCAGCCTCATCCACACATTATCTCCGGGCTCTCTCATGTTCTTACGAAGACGTCGACGTTCACGGCGCGAGGAAGACGTCAGCCCAGCGGCTGTTTTAATGCGTCCGCTTAGGAGAAGTTTACAGCAGCAGAAGCTCGGAACAGCAGCAGCTCTAGCAGCGTCGTCGCGCAATAGCGGCAGCCCCCGCACACGCATACGGACGAGGTCCACCAAGTCGAGCATCATCGAGAAATTTTCATTAGTAGCGGCTACCGACGTTTGTCTAAAGCGCAACCTTTGACAAGCACTCAAAGCTTCATTACGTACCTGGTAAGAGCCCGTTGTTACTTTTTTACTTCTTTGGCTTTCCTTACTCTTACCTGCTTTTACTTTCATTTTCCGATTAGTGCTCTCTGACCTGTAGATGTATTATAATGTTCGTCGTTTTTAGTTTTCTCACATGCCAAACGCACGTACAGGCACGTATAGGAGCCACAACCAATATAGACGTGGGTTCCATATAATAAGAGGAAAAAGCGAGACAGTGTAAGAGTTATCGCGACTTCACAGATTATCCAAGCGTGTATTTCGTCGATATTCAGGCATTTGACGGAGCTAATGGGTCTTGTTTACTTTCTAAGGCTTCCACAAGCATGTCTTGGAGGTGGTTATACTCATCGTGAACAAGAATCTACAATCAAAAAAGAGAAAAAATCGAAAATTTTAAAAGATAACCGATGATTTTAGAGTTGAGATATGGGTTAATACAGAGAGTCGTGTTTTTAAAAATATGTGAGTGCTTAGATTATAATAGAAGTTTTATTTTGTCTAAATTTGCCATATGCGTGAGTAATACTTTATAGGTATTCAACAGCCAACGGGTTTCGATGATCATTATTGGAATATTTTTAACAACCGCCTTCAATGTGCTGCTTTATTACGATTAATAGGTTGAAATTTAACAATTTATTACCATGGATTATATAGTTCAATACAAATCTTGGACTTTTCTTACTGTTATCCTCGATTGTTTAAGTTACAATTTACTTGCTTTCAGATAAAAATCAAAATCTATTCCTCGACAAAAGCTAATAATATTTACAAATAATTATATGGAACTTGCGTTAACTACTGGAGTCAAGCATAAGCTTTTTCATATCACACTTAAATTACCTAACCCAAAAACAAGATGGCGGTTATATAAATAAATATAAAAATTATACTTTTCAGTTGAATTAAAAAGTATTGGATATTCATCTTACATAATCTACAATACATATTAACAAAGCCGATGGATAAATAAGCAATCACTATTAATATAATGCTTAATTAGTAATAGTAATATATAATAATTTATCTTTAAATATTTAATATTATCATTTATATAAGCTTTTCAATTCCTGATATTTTATCTATAAATAGAATATAAAATCTTTAAAAAATAGTGCCAATAACTTATAAGCTTTTCCTACTACTAAATATTATTAAACTTTATATAATTATGCTTTTCAATATTTTACAGATTATCCACCCATTAATCATGGTAGAGAGTGGTAGAGAATATGTACTGCAGTGGCCTGGCCATGCAGCTTATGTTACAGAGAGATTTAGTGGACTTCTTGCAAGGCAAGCATTAGTTGATGTTACACTTATATGTGATGAACAAAAATTAAGGGTACACAAACTTGTACTGGCTTCATGCAGTCTTTACTTTGAGGTATAATACTTACTAACCATTAGTCTATTGTATTACGATTTTTTAATAAATAATTAATAAATAAATTATAATTTTTCTAAAATACTTTTATGTTATTAGGAAATATTGGGTGAAGATCTAGGTCCAGAGCCAATTATATTACTTAGAGATTTAAATTTTAGTATTTTAAAAGCCATGATTGAATTTATGTACTGTGGAGAAACCACTGTATCCCATATCCATTTGCCATCACTGTTAGCAGCAGCTAGATTGTTTAAGGTGAATAATATTCTAAATCATATCTCTGAAATGAAAAAAAATGTTTACTAATGTTAATATTTTTTGTAGGTTAAAGAATTAGAGTCATTGGTTGAAAAAATGGTAGGTTCTCATACCCAAGATCACAATGACAATGAAGAAGAATTCTTGCCAAAAGATGTTGGAAATACAGGACGTATAAATGGTTTAGTCAACAATGATGATAATGGTATTCGCGTAAGTTTTTCAAATAAACACACAAATAGTAGCCAATCGATTTATGATGCCACGGAAAGCAGTGACTCAGAATCCGAGAAAAATTATCTGGATGAGCATACATCTGGTAACTTTTCGGATAGTCCGAACGAGCGCTGCTTATACGAGGAACCTTGCAGTATTATAAAGGACCGAATAGATTGCATGACGGCCAAAACTGCATCTTATCCTACACTGCACCGTAATGGTGAAATAGTCAAGGATAGTTCTCTCAGGCAAAAACACACTCAGAGGGAAAAGTCTGTTGAATCAATAAGTGACTCGACCTCGTCAACTCTTGACTCCGAACACTGCGAAAAAGACTCGGAATCAAATATATACGAAAGGTGCTGCAATTTTGTAAACAATGGCTGTGCAAAAAACGAGAATTGTTCTCAAGTATACATAGCATCCGAATCTACGACGGACGAAGTAAACCGCGTTGGACAATGTTCCAAGAAGTACACGCACAAAAAGCGGAAGGTCAATAACAGCGATAATAGCACTTTAAAAAGGCATTCGCACTCCGAAAAAACGTTGCCTCAACCCCTAACGTCTAATCGCATTGATTTGATCGAAGAGTTATCGAATGAGGAAGCGCCTATTACTCTAGAAACGAATTTAGATACTGAAACTTCGGATTATCTGTTGAGCTTTAGCAGCGAGAGTATACAATCTATTGTTGGCTGTTCGTTAAGTGACTTCTGTCCTCCGAGTACATTCGAGTTACTTAACGCACGAACTCATTTAACTTCAGGTGTTGATGAAAAAAGTAACGGAGGAGAAGAGGGCAGACCGCCTGTATTAAGAAGGAGCGAACGCATAAATCAACAGGAGAACGAAGAGACTTACTCGCGGAGATTGAAATCTAAACTTAGAGACGACAAAAAATCCCGTTCTTCGGGGAATCTAAAGCTATTTCCAAGAGCAAAACGTAAAAACAAAGAATTAGAACGCAGAGTTCCTGATGTAAAAGTAATTGTAACTACGACATCGTCATCATCAAAAAAGAATCATTCGCGACCATTACGTAAAACATCAAAACTTTCTGGAAGATGCAGCAATAATATCAATGGTAGCAGTACCAAGAATCATCTGTCGAAAAATGAAAAAGAAATAGTGAAACAAAAAACTGTTAATCAGGTAAATTTGGTAAAGCTTGAAACGAATGACAACAATTTCGTGAGTGATTCTGTGAAACCAAACACAACTGCTTCTGTTAATCGAGCCCTTTGGGGCGACATGTCAGACGTGACTGAAGATGGCGAAATCAATGAAGAATTTCTTGAGTATTCAGCAAGTGCAGAGATTCCATTCGCGGTAGGATTACTACCACTTCGTGCAGCTCTCGAAAGAATGCAGGCTACACTTGATCACCAACCCAGAAAAACGAGGTCATCAGTGGCTTCCACAAAACTTGAAATAAATAATATAAAGAGAAAACACTCACAAAGTCAGCAGGAAGTTCCTTCTGGAACTAAAAAGCAAAACACGAACAATAGTTTGATAGATGAGAATCCTAGTGCAGTTTGTCATATACAAATAAGAACCTCTCCACAGTGCACAAGGCCTCGAAAAAGGTCACTGTCTGATGGTGCAGCTACATTAGAACAAACAGCTGTTAGTGGGAGGCTATAATTATAACTATGTTTTGTTAAGACTTAGTTTTTCATCTTATCAGATCTTTTACATATGGTTATCGGCTGCTGTAAAATGACACTTTTAGTTTATTTATATATTTAATTTTACACATATTGAATATTGCTTCAGTTAATTTCCATTAAATACACTCAATTAACAGAAAATATTTTTCTGTTCTATTTGATTTTAAAATACTGAATATTGTTTGTCTAATTTTTGTCTTTAAGTCCAAAGCACATATTTGTAATTACTAGTTTACAATTTCAATTCTGATAAAATGTAATATTAAACTTTTAGCAGGTCCACAAAAAAGTAATTTGTACTTTTGACCAGATCCAGTTAATTTAAAATTGCTTAAAACTTTTTAAAAAAACTGCAAAAGCTATAACAGTTCTATACATTGAACTTGAATTTGTTAAATAATAACTCATGTTTTTGACCTATTCGAAATGAGAAGATAATTTTAAGTAAAAAAATTATATAAATGTACGGAAATTCATGGCTTTTAGTTACTTTGAATCTAAAGTAGATCAAAGTTCCATAATAAGGACAGATCGCATTGCAAGTGTGTAATAAATATCTCAATATGACTCGACGATCTGTCGATTTAACGCGTTAAAAAATCGTTCTATCTACATTGTACATTATACATAATACATATATAAAATTATGCATTTCTAAACATAAATTTATATAAACTTTTGTACTTGAAATTAGCCGCTCATACTGAATTCGTTGTCAAAAAAAAAAAAAAAAAAAAAAAAAAACAATAAAAAAATTACAAATACGAAATAACTATAGACTTTTTAAACAGTCGTAAATGTATTTCTCAAAAATGGCCCTCGAAACTCGCTAATATTATTAAAAATTTTATCTCAGGTCTGGTAAAAAAAAGTACACTTTGTTTTATTTAGACTTCATTTTTCAAAAATTTTTGAAATTGATAAAATGTATTAAAAAATTACATAAATTCTTCAAAGTAATAATATAAAGTAATATTAAAAAATTCATGTAAACATTAATACATACTATCAATTTTTTATACTTTCACTGATCCAAAAATGATTACAAAACAAACATGTAATGAAATTTTATAATTTACTTAGTACCATGAAAATAATATGCACATTTGCTTTTTGAAATAATGTAAAATAATAATATAATGACATAATTATTCAAACAGTATTTAAAATCGGTGATAATATTAATAAAACTTCCTAAAATTTTAATGATATTGTAACTGAAATCTTAAATGAATAAAAAAAAACACTACTGTACATTCTAAATATTGTAAATCTTATAAAATTTAATATATAATAACAAAAATTTTAAAAAAATGCAAAAAGTGTCATTCAAGAATAAATCGTGCCTATTTTGAAATCACAAAAGGCCATTTTATCTGTTTCAGTATTCATCGAAACACTTCATCTACATGTTTCGACTTTTAACAATAATGTTTTATAACAATAAGCACTTGATCTTAGTAAAATATTAAATATAAGTTACTTGATCTTTTATTATTTATCTTACAATCTTTCAAGATTTTAAACTGAATTAGTTATTTAATTAAAAAATACTTAAAAATGTAAAAATATTGCATGGGTCTGACCTAGTACAATCCCATTTTCTTAAGTTGGCAAAGAACAATTTTACATCTTTAGTTTACATCTAATTTAAAATTCATGCATATGGTCTCATTCATTGTTAATGTATCATTGCAATTGGTACAACTTAACAAATAAATTTTCCCAGTGTCAAAAGTTAATGTTGTTCATAAGTACTAACCAATCACACGTGTTTCTTTTCACTATTAAATTGTTATTTTGTACAATAATGTACAGTAATTATTTTGTGAAATCATATGTACATTTAAGTAATTAAAATCAAGATATGTAATTTGTAAGTAGTTAAGCGATCAAGCATTGTGCAATGCTTAAATGTATAAATAAGGTTGTTCTATGATGTCATTTCACTATTATTATCAATATTATTATTATACTATTATTTCTATTTTATTATTTTATTAATATTATCGTTATTAAAGTTGTCAGCATCACAATGTACAGATGTACAAAGAATGTTATGAATATTTTTTTAATAAAATTTTATATTGCATCAAATTTTGTTATTTTTAGCTTTTATGAAAAATATAGAATTGTAAATATTTCATTACAAATTAAAAAAATGTAGTTATTTATATTCAAAATTGAAAAAATATATATTTACAGATAAAACGGGAAAAATTATTCTTAAAAATTATTATTGCTCAAAAAATAAAAAAGTGATTTACATTAAGGAATTTTTTTATACATAAAAATTTTTTCCAAAAAATAACATTATTTATCAACTTTGACGAATTATTTACTTTAAATTCGTATATTAGTATTTCAAATGTTATAAAATTAATGCTATAATCAAAACAATATTTAATTGTTGTTATCTATTTTGTAAACTACACACAAACATTTCCTAATAATTTCTATGTTTTATTTGTAATTTACAGTAAAATTAACTATAAGATACATATTTAGTATAATGATATATTTAATATTTTATTTTACTATTGCAATTATTAATCTGAAGAGATTTTTGCCCTTTTATGTATATTTTATCTGCATTAAATTTTATGCAATTTTCAATAATAATTCATTCTAATACATATAAAAATATCACAATGCTTGTTTTAACAAAAACAAATATATAATATAAAATCATAAATAAAAAATATTTTGATTTATGAACTCTCTAGACAATTGTAGCTGCACCTTTACCTGTACACACATTCAAAATCTTTTTATAATATTAATAATGATATAACTAGCAAAAAGTTCTTGTATTTCTTATAAATAAAACAATAAAAATTTCTTAAATTTATAGTTTGTCTACCATCAACAGGTTGAATTTTTTGATTAAAAGTAAAAGTGAAATATTCAAAAATATTATTAACATTTAATATAATATTAATTCTTTAATATTCTTATATAAATTTATATTTGTGTGTTTACATAATCAAAAGGTAATATAATGATTACAAAAAAGCAAGACTTAGAAAGTATATAGACATTGAACTATTGAACGTGCTATAAGTACAATATCGTATTATTTATATAAATTACAATATTCAATATTTAAAATATAAATAGTGTATTATTTTTTGAAATATAAAATAAGAAAATATTAATTTACATCAAAAAATCAAAAAAATATTTCGATACAAATATTTATATTATATTAAATACCATTACTTTTATTTTTCTTGAAAAAATATACAACTTCAATAGTATATACATCAATTATTTGTATTAATTAATTGAATTATTGAATAAATCAATAGCTAAGATTGAAATAAAAAAACAGTAAATATAAAGCTAAAATTACAATTTTAGCAATACTTGAATTTATTATTACACTGCAAATTAATAAAATTTTATGAATATTAATATTATTATTTTTTATTCTAACATCTAAACAATACAGTAAAAAAAAGAAATATTTCAACATCGACTCAAAGCTGGATGCACTGTCACTACTGGACGCAAGCATAATAAATAAACAGTAAACTCGCTGTATGTTTATGTGTCTACTTGTTTTTGGGCACTACAAGAAGATTTAAAATAGAATAATACAAAATCCAAACCTAGCTATCTGAACATTCAGCATATATTTTCACATTGTCAATATAAATTATATATCATTAATTTTTTTTTTTTAAAGATAACGCACCCTATATATAATAACTATCGATACCAGTTACAGCTAGTATTTGCAATTGGAAGTAGAGGTTTCGTATTTTACAATATAAGTGATCTGCGATATCTTAATTGGTATGTCTTATTGTCTACATCTTGCCTACACTATGCTTTACATTTTCCTAAGTTGCGTGCATCAGCTTGTATACTGTTACAGTGTTAATGCTGGTTAATGCTATATATATTTCGGTATCCATCTAATCAGATACTGTATTATCCTTTGTTCACAGTAGCGGCTATGTAGCGGTTTGGTGGCGGAATATAAGCTATATTAAAGCTATATATATACGTCAAGTTATGATGTATATATGTATATGCGTAAATATATATATATATATATATATATATATATATATATATATAGCAGCTCTGGGGGGGGCGGTACGGTTTTTAAATCATATGACTATAATATTACATTCCTGCATTTGTAAAAAAATAGAGCATCGATAAAGTAATAATTTTAGGAATTTTATTATACGTACTTTTTTATAAGAATTATTTTCACGTTATATATTCTTCGTAGCTTTATTGTATTAAAATTTTATAGATAGGTGGACTGGAAAATATAATATGTTTAAAAATTACCATTTCGGAAACTGTTTTTTTTTTGTCTCTTACAGTTATGCTAACAGGCGAAAGATGAAGCGTACGTTTTTTAAGAGATAGAGTAGAACCTGCTAAAAGCAAGAAAATCCTTAATTCGCCATTTCGTAATAATATTCAACTAATATCAACTAGATCAGCTAATCTAATATCTGCTAATAGACAGGTGTACGCTTGCAGCCTTATCTGAAGGAAAATAGAAATCTGTTCGGTCAAAATGAAGATCAAAATTAATCAAAAATAATTTTGAACGGAAGTTGAATACATATAGTATCTATATATTCGAGTCAAAATTGCATTCGCTAATAATCTGTAACATCTATATATACTCGATTATATTATATACATTATATATATATATATATATATATATATATATATATATATATATATATATATATATCTGCGATATAGCAGAGATGATAATGATAATATTTTAGTATTCCCTTGTTTATTGCTTTCAGGTGTAAAATATTTAAATGTTATACGCCTTATTGAAAAAATTTCTTATAAAATAATTTGTAAGTGTATAATATATATAAATTAAAAATAAATAATGACTAAATCATAATTTGATAATTTATATTTTACATTCTTATCTAATTATTTATAAATGTGGCCGATACACATATATAATGCAATTAATTAAAAAGAATCTTAATGACATTTATATAATAAAAAAGAAATTGGAGGCAGACATTTATTCCTCTAAACGACCCGAAACAACCGCACTGCTCGTGAGAAAATAATAAATTATTCAATTGCATTTCCTTTAATCTACGCATATTATTATAGATATTTTGTATATGTATAATGCTTTAAAAACACCGCTATTACTTAAATATTTTATGATAAATTTTCAGTATATAATTTTTTTGAAACAGTCATATCTCCATAAAAACAAGTACAACCACACAAAAATACATTTACCTTCTCTTACTTACTACTCATCTCTGTTACAACCCTATGGCATTTCATTGTGTTCAACCACTCAATGCTCACTACTCAGTGTCCACCAAATCACCGACAATGGCATTTAGAGGCACAACCTAGTACCAGCTGGCATCTGCTACCACACTAATGTCACTAGCCAAGTAATCCATTTCAAATGCAAACCATAAGCAATATTAGTAGTATCAGCTGGTATCAGCTGAAAACCGAACAAACGAAAGCTGACGATACGACTATACACGTATTTATTATATAATAGATACGTGTATAATATAATATTATACACGTACTTTTATATACAAAATGTATTATCTTGCATACTCGTAATGTTCTGTGTTATATACACTCTAATAGAATACTTATTCGATATGCAATATATTATATTCCATAATTCAGACTGCTAGATTAGATTAGATGTGGCAGATATCATATGTAAAAAAATTTAGTAAACAATTTATTGTTGATCACTCATCTATTTTACCCTGTGGCCTGTACTCTAGTTCTCGCATCGCCGCAGACAAATATATAGGTTGTCTAGCATTGTCTAGTTTATTTCGAATACAATTTTATAAATTAATTAATCTCTCTCTCTCTCTCTCTCTCTCTCTCTCTCTCTCTCTCTCTCTCTCTCTCTCTCTCTCTCTCTCTCTCTCTCTCTCTTTCTATCTGTTTTCCTCTCCTTTTGCAAGTTAATTATTATGTGTGCACCAGGCGCACGCGCGCACTACGCGCACCTTACTTTTCTTTTTCTACTTTTTTACATCACCTTTGTATTCTATTGCTATTGCTATTATTATACATTTTATCGAATCTTCAACCGCAATATATATATATATATATATATATATATATATATATATATATATATATAGCAGATTATATTATATGGTACAGTAAGAACTTCAAATATATATTATATAGAAAATAAAGGAAAGAACTGCGCGCGCGTGGTACGGTGTGCGCATGGTGCCGCGGCTCGCGACAACCGCCGAAGTAAGAGAATTGGATAGGTAATAAATATACCTACGAATTGAAGGTGAAGCAGAGAAAGAAAAATCAAAAGAGAACAAGACAGCGAGCGAAAAAGAGACTGAAAGAAAGCGAGCAACCAAAGCGACAATCACTGCGCTGGCCTGCTTGCTAGTGCGGCGGCTGCGTTTTCTATGTGTATACGTGCACGAGAAAAAAGAGAGAGACAGAGAGTACAAGCGAGTACGAAAGGAATAGAGGACTAAGTAGAGAAAGAGAGACGAAACGAGAAGTCGGTGTGGTGTATCGGCGCGACGTTGACGGTGGTGCTAGTGTCGTGCTTCCTCGTGCGTATATTTACCGTACAATACACGTATATTATATAGGAAAGCACATTAAGATCAACCCGTAGCGCGTATATATATATTACATATATATATATATATATATATATATATATATATATATATATATATATATATATATATATAGACGCACGCGTGTGTATATCTGACTCGAGCGTGTCGCCCAGTATTATAATACACGCAGCGCGCAGCAGTAGGCACCGCTGGCACATCGAAACATCGCGCCCGTGGACGACGGCTGCTGAAGCTCAGCCGACCTCCGACCGCCCTTTCTTCGTTCCCGCACGTCGTCTCTCACACACATATATATATATATATATATATATATATATATATATATATGTATATTCACCATCAAATATATTTACATACAATTCATTCCACTCTCCGAAATCGAAGAAACAACACGTAAGACACGCGGGGACGAATTTTATATATATGTATATACAGATATATATATATTAAATACCGCGCCGTGCCGCTCATCATAGTTATCTGCCAGGCCGCCCGCCGCGAGTGTGAGTAGAATAGGAGCGGACTGAGTACCGACACTCTAAGAGGAACTGCAAAAACATCATCAAGAAGGGGCGCGAGCGAGCGAGCGCGCGCGCATGCACTAAAAGGCAATACGTGCATACGCACAACGTTCCGGCGGCGCACTTATTAGAGAGAGCGGCGGCGGTGGCGGCGGAGGCACAGCCGAGACGGAGACGGAGATAGATCCAGTACAAGTGTGCGCGCCTCTTGTGACCTGACCCCCGTGCGTGTACAACGCCGATATTATATATAGTGTATATATACATCGGAGACGAAGGAAAAAGAGTGCAGAGAGGAGAAAGAGGAATAATATAGATAGAGAAGGAGAAGAAGCGGCGGTGGCGGCGGCCACGCGAGTGTGCACCACCGCGAAGAAGAGGAGAGAAGCGAGGTAACACAACACGCACGTCGTCGCGCGGAGGACACATTTATAATACATCGAAGATATATAGAGATAGAGGAAGAGGGGAAGAAAGTGAGTGGATTCGACTTCGACGAGGACGAGAAAGAGGTGGTGAACCCACAACCTGCATCATCATGGAGAAACGAATAGAGCTGGAGAAGCGGGGCAGGAAACCAGCCGAAGTAAGTGTGTGTTTATCCCATCCCTAAGGGAAGCTACTCTCTCATTCTATCGCGTATAGTAGCGGTGGCGGCGCGCCTTCCGCGCGCACCGCTGCTCCGGTTTTTTTTTCTGCGCCGTGCCGCGTTTTCTTTACCAAACTCTCGCGAGGACTGGAATATATATACATGTTTGGCACCCGCGCGTTCAACACCTGATGTTCAGCGCGGGTTTTATATCCGCAGTCCCGCGACTGATGCAGTGCGCGTCGTCGTCATGCGTAAATGCCTGCGTATATATATATATATATATATATATATATATATATATATATATATATGTACGTGTATGTGTATGTATGTATATATAAGTAATATGCCGCGGTTAACCGGCGCGGAGGCAATGTGTATTATATATATATATATATATATATATATATATACATTTCATATATATGCTGTTGCTCGTTGCAAGCTGATGATGTGTGGTCGCCCTGTGGATAATATTTATACACCGTGGTCGCGTCTCGTTAATTTGATAATTATGAAAAGCGCGAAACGCACGCAATTATTTTATATTTATATACACATGTATCATACACCTGGTACGAAGAGGAGTCTGAGGGCACGGTATTAAAAATCTCGTAATTCTGCCCCTCCTCCCTCTCCGCGAGTTTATTCATTTATACTAACCGCGGGTGAGTTTTGAATCTGATGGTGTGGGAGAAAAAGGTGGTCGCTGTTCCAAAACGATTATATATGCGACAAGCCAACATGCATACGTACATATAATGTATTTTGGCTTAATATTATATATTATAAAGGAGTCAAGAGAGAAAAAGAAGCATGGCGCGCTATTAGGCCGAGAGAGCAGGCTAGAGAGTGTATGCGCGCGTGTATATGTTTGTGTGCGCCAGCGTGAGCTCGCGCGAGGACACACGTATATCCGCGCTGTTATATAGCGCGTTCTCTCTGTTTTACTCCGTTCCTTCGTGTGTCGCGCGAGCGCGTTTTCTCTCTCTCTCTCTCTCTCTCTCTCCCTCTCTTCCTCTTCTCATCCGGCTGTTTCAAAGCATATGCGTGATATATTATATTCGTGTTCTCCTCTAGGCTTCCGTCTTAATTTTCGACATCGTATCGGCGGAACTCTGAGAGGTGTGCGAATACATAGAGGAGGATCTATATATCTCTGCGTTCTGCAGTTATAGTTCCACACGCGCGTCTTTCTATATAGATATATATATATATATATATATATATATATATATATATATATATATATATATATATAGGACACGACGCCGCTCTCCGGTAACGGCATTAGTGTATTGTAGAAAGTGTAAAAGGCAAATAAGTTGTCCGTTAAATGGACCCCAAGCACTTTTCGCGAGTCATTTTACTCAATCCGTATACCTAAACATTTTTTGTCGTATATATAATACAAATACAGTCAAAACGTCAACAAATTGTATAGCAATTAAATTTTGTCAATGCAGATAATATAGTAAATAGACAGTTACTTAGCACATGTTGAGCATCGTTGAAAGAAAGAAGAAGGTGGATATATGTATAATGTTTATCAATTCTTTATTGTTTTGCTATACATAATTGCCTTATACGCGTGCCCTAAAGAGATAACTATGATAAAAGTATCATAACTTAAAAAGGCCCGCGTGCGCGCATTAGCCAGCTTATAGCTCTCTCCCTCTCTCTCTCTCCCCCTTCCTTCCTTCCTTCCTTCCTTCCTTTCTCGGCTGTACTTTGCGTTATCGTTTTTCTCTCCTGTTTACATGCACCTGTTTCTTCTTCTCATCGTTCGACTTTCGACAATCATGCGCGCGTACTGTATCATACATATACAATTGTATGCATCGTTATCTTTATTATGATTATTACTCTCCAGGAATAAAGGAAGTCAAAATAGAACAATATATATAATATATACCTAAATAATATTAATTTAACGTCATATGTGTTGCGCGCGGCACGCTGAAACGTCATCGATTTAATTGCATTTGTCACCTTTCTCCCTCTCACACTCTATCTATCTCTATCTCTATTTCTTTCTCATATGTATATATAATACTGTACTTATAGAGCGTAACAAACAGTATATAATGTTTTTAGTCTCGAAAGTGCATGCCACCCGGCAGTTGCGCATATTATATTGGGTCAAGGTTTTCTCTCGCACTCTTGTTATATGATTTATAATAAATACGCAATTGGATTGGTGTACATATTATAATCAGCTTTCATTTGAAGAACTGCGATGTATCTGTGTAAAATCACGAGAAAAAATAACAATGAGATAATGTGAATATATTTGTAATGCCTCCGAAAAATCTCGATCGATCGGTCAGCAACAGAGAGGGTGGGAAGGAGAGAGGGAGAGAGAGGAGGGATTTCTCTCGATCGCGCGCAGCAGTCAGTATAATATTATAACGTCTCTTTAAACTTGGGCACGTCCTCAAGCGTGATTGTGGTTGTGTGCCACGCCGCGTTCCCCGAGAGAGAAAGAGAGAAGACAGAAGTTCCTCGATGCGCATGTGTATCGCGCTCTCGATTTGAGAGCTTATACGCAAGCGCACATACGCTTACGTATCACAGCGTGTATATATGTATATATGTATATATATATATATATATATATATATATATATATATATACGCGCGTGTATGTGTGTGTGTGTGTTGTGTGTGTGCGATGAATATGTACACATTTATTACATACATTTCACAACTGAAACATTAAGAAACAAGCCAATATGACTTTCTCTTCCGCGGAAGTAAGGAGTACAACGCATCGGCGTTTTTTCACAACAATTTTGTCTTCGACATTTATTATTATTGCATTAACCCTTTGGCTCTCTCGGCAACAAGTTTATCCTCTCAAAGCTTCCGCCCTCGCATTACATATCCACAATCAACACCAGGTGTCGCGTTAACTGCGCTATGTGATTCCTTTTATTTTCTTCCGCTTGTATTTACAAACCGCTGATAATATTTATAGATGTTACAGCACACACTAATAGGCCACATAAGCACAGTTCGGTATTTATACTATACCTACCCTTTATTTACCTGACGAATTTGGTGTCCGTCTGTGTAATCCGCAGCAGTTACAGTTAATGGGGTACATATACATTGTCTGCGATTACCACTCTGTGAGATATTTCGATATGCGTGTCACGTCCTGCAAATTGTAATATATATATATAGATAGTGGCAATGCAGTGGTTTCGCGGGACTGTACTCTATAGTGTCTTTCGAACGTCATCGGCCATATTGGACGAGTCCATTTTCGACCAATAATATGTACGCGCGCATCAGCGCTTTGCGAGCGTGCGTCTCTACCGCGGTGTTCAAAAATTGAAACGTATACGTGCACGTTATAATACCAGATTGTCTCAATATGCATATAAACGTATGCGCGGGGATTGATGCTATTTTATTTCTTTTTTTTCTCATATTTTCCGCAATTCAATTCAGCTTGATCTCTTTTCTATATATCCTCTTGTATACCTGTTAATACCTTCTAATACTTACACCTGCTCGCACTATGTATACGTGACATATGTTAGATTTACGCGCGAGAGGTTAGGATTTTCTACGACGCCGGTAGACCAGCTGAAAATTTCCTTCTCACAAAAACCTCTCCAGAATCAGGGCTGTATTTTTAGTGTAGGGTGGGCGAGAAAAGACGTATAAGACGATTACGCAGAGTCGCGCGTGGAGTGCGTGGGCGTCTGTATTCCCTTCGCCACCGCAGGTCGCTGCCTGTCTTTCTGCTCGTTTTGTCAGTGGCGTAACCGTGTTACCGGGTGCCCCTCCTTGATGGCTTTTCGTCTCTCGTCTCTTTCGCTCCCTTCACCTCCCCCCTTACACCCTCTTTCGCCGACACTCTCATCATCCTGTTTTCCTAGTGTGTAATATACATATATGCATACACCGATATACGCTCTCGTATACTGGTAGAATACGAGAGGCGTGCATTTTATATGATCAGGTATCAGTGGCGTCGTTCGCGATCTTTGATGCTTATTTTTGCACTGTCCAATCACTGCTTTCGCGTTTCTGTTGACGTGATTTTTTTCCGCGAGCAGAGCTGAAATGTGGATGTCTTGATTTATCATATCGATAAACTAAAAAACAGATGCCATATTTAATTTGATATTATTGGTGATGCTTGCAGTTTTTTTAATGCTATAATTTTCGTAACGTACAAAAATTAAATAAATATAGATAATCAATTTACGACTTACAGTAAATAATAAATGTATATATACAAAATTTTCTATTAGAACAAATGTATAAAACAACGGCTAAAAGTTTTCATAACAATATTATAAATTATTAAAATATAAATAATAAAGTATATATACATTGTTTTGCATTTCATTTATTCAAAATTTCTGAATAATTAAGTAAATTATAGGTTTTTGTTTTTAATATTAATACACGGGCAGTAAATTTTTGCAAAACATCCCAAAAATGTGTCAGTTAAAAATTGAATAGGGTCAAGTTAATCTTTACCTAAAGGTAAATATTCTTCTAAAATCGTAAAAACAGGCTAGAAACAAAAATCGCGAATTGTGAAGCTTGCATCTGTCATTCATGACGAAGGAAAATACTTTAGCGAGGTCTTGTCCCGACTGAAGTGTGCTTGGGACTTTACCGAGGACTATACTCACGATATACACATCCGGCGTAATGACTTAGAATTCCTCTATATGCTCCTATACACCGTAGAGCGTCCCAATGCACGCGAACGCAATCGATTGTCGTCCTGAATCGCGTGCTCGAGCAAAGTCTTCCTTTGGGCGCACGCTATTATTAATTTTCGCACATCGACTCCGTAATAGTCGAATTCAAGGAAGTTCTAAAGAAAAAATTAAAAAAATTTAAAAGATATAAAGATGGGCAGAGTGTTAGGAGGGGGGGTAGTAGAAGAATAAATCGAATATCCATGCGACGAATTCGTCGGGTTAGCATGACTTAGGGAATTTGTCGGGTTAGCAGCTGACGCGATGCAGGGCTGATACCTGCACACTCTATATTCTATTTTCTATCCTCCATCATTTCCAAGCGTGAAGGTTTTAGGAGCCATGCTTGGAGTTTTCTTTCTCTCTTATACGATTGCCATATATATTATAACAGCTTAAAGCGTCTCATTGGCTCCCTCAGTTGCGCCGAACGCTCTGACAACAGTGACTAACAGATACACTTAAACAAGCGCGCCTGTATATAGATATATACAGTTATATATCTTTGGGGTTTAAAAAGTCATTGACCTTTTTGTTGTTAACCTCACCTTATACTTTACACGACATCTGTTTAGGTATACTTGATGCAACCGGCTTCATTATATAGAAGTGTATATATGCATATAGCTGTATGGGACGGGAGTAAAATAAGGTTCGTTTCTAAATATTTTTGTTGTTACGGCTAATGAGAGAAAGGGAACGAATATGACAATCAAAGAATTTTCGACTATTGAAAAAATTTTTAAAATATCCGAAATTAAGATTTTCATATATAAACGCCATTATTAATTTTTATAAGTATCTTATTAAGAACCTCCATCCAAAATGAGGCTTCTGTCAGAATCTTCCAAGAAACTTCACAATCGGTTCATTTTGGCGCATGTGTATGTTATGAACTTGGTAAAAACAATTAGTATAATATAAAGTTACCTGCATGAAAAAATAGAGATAGAAAGCCACCGTTTCTCTACTTTAACATTAGATTCCTATCCAAAAAACAGAATTTGGAGATTTTATTCGACTGTAAATAGAAATAGAAAATTTGAGATAGATAGATATTATGCGTAACATTTTTATTATAATAGATGGACTTCTGAACTACCTCTTGACTGTAAACGATCATGTCAAGTATTTGAATAGTACTAATATTTTTAAATTTGAGCACGGGTAGAGCAGATGAAAGTCTTAAATTATGAATCTGTTCGATTGAGTCTATAAAAATTTTTTAAAATAAATTTCTATGTATTTATTTATTTGAAGAAATTTTAAGACAATAACATTTGTTTACAGTATATTTTTGTATATAAAACAATATATGCATTAAATTGTATGGTCTTGCATAATTTATCATAACTAAACAATAAAGCGAATCAAAATTTTAATAATTATTTAATTAGTTAGTTATGTATTATTAATCAGAAAATTTATTAATAGAAACGTGTTAAATATCCTTGTAACATATACAAGTCGTTTGAAACAGAGGGTATCTTCGAACATTATAACTGGAATATATCCAGACATAGGGAAACAACGTGCATTCCATTTTTTCTATTACATTCTATAAAAAGAAAACTCTTACACTCCTGCATATAAAAAAGAGAGTGCGTTTTTAATACACTATATGTACGCCTCGTTTAATGAATTCGGAGCATGCGAAAACGCGAAAAGCACATTTATATAGGATTAGAGCCAGGGAATGCGGGAGAAACTAACAGCAGCCGAAGGGACGACGAAGCCAGAGTCCGAAGAGTAACTACCACCCTCGGGCGTTCGGCTTACACATCCTCGTTGGCTCGTCATCGATCCACATACAGACACATACGCACGCGCGCACGTTTTTAATATATATATATATAAAAACACAGTCGCGCAAGAGCCTCAACCGGCAAGAAATTCGCGAACGTTTGACGTCTATTTGCGAGTGATGTGCCTATACTTATACCTGCTTATACCTGCACTTATTGTCAATTTTTCTATACAATTTTGAATAAAGTCATATGTACACCACGTGTACATTTTTAATTTAATATATATGTAATTGTAATGAAACATTGTCAGAGAAAAAAATTTATTGAATGTTGTAGACTTTTGCTCCTTCTATTTGTACGAAAAATCAAAGGTATATTTATTAACAGTAAAAAAAACTTGCGTTTTAGACAATTATATTATATTGTGTATGTGTATATATATATAATAAAATATATTAAATCGGTGAAAATTTGATTATCGGTGAAAGCTCTCTATGCGAATCAACATTTATAATTATATTAAGCACTTATTTTCATACGGCAACGTGCTCTAAGCTTATTATTGTTGAAACAGAATTCTGTATATATAATGAGGAAGCCCCTCTCGCGCAGGGAGCATTCGAGCGCTCGGCTGCCAAAGGTGCGGCCCCAACTTATCCCCTTCATCAACGTTGGAAAGTAAATAATACAATCTTTACTAATGCATTCATAATTGTTACCGAGAGTCTTGCATATATATATATATATATATATATATTCATAATCACGCGCGTTTATCGGGGCTTCGAAAAACTGACGCGACGGGAAAGCAATTGAAAACGTCCGCGATGCATTTCTTCACGTATGAGACGAATAATTAGCATTCAATGGTGCTGGACGATCGACTCCCGGCGATCAATCAACTCCGAACGAGAGAGGCATTGCGCCAATGCACATAGTACATAAACCTGACGCTTATTATCCCACGCGCGCGCTGGATGCCGCGTACCGGTGAATTCGCATACATATATAGGCATTAGTCTAAGAGATAGATAGAACGAGAAATCTACACGTATATACATGTAAGGCGCGCATATTTTTCTACATGAAAATATTATACCGCATTCCTAATATTATAGTTTATAAAGTCCCGCAGCATGAAAGATGCGCGGAATTCCCTTTTGGAAACACGTCACATTAGTTATATGAACAGGCGCGCGCACGAACACAGAGAGAGAGAGAGAGAGAGAGAGAGAGAGAGAGAGAGAGAGACCGGTGAACGTGAGATACGACTGTGGTCCGAATTCCATTTTCGCGCGTGTGTATCCTATAGGCGCGCCACCCCCGATCGATATAGGTCAGTTGCGCGAGCGCGAACGCGCCCTCATCTCTTCCGCGCACATATCGTATCCCTCTAAATTATGTATGTGTACATTTTAGAAACTCGCAGGGTCTCTATATTACAGCCCCGCGTTTTTATACAAACGTACACGATTTTACGCCTGTGTAAGATGGATCATGGGATACATTTGTTTGCGTCGGTTCCACTGCGCAGACAAAAACAATTTTTTATTTAACAAGCAACCAATGACAGCCAGTAATATCGGCACGTTCGAGGGCGTTTTAGAATAAAAAATGTATGCGTAAAAAATTACATTTTCACACGGTATCATAATTCTAATTTAAAGAAAAAGCGGTGGAATCGATGCAATCAATTTTAAAAAATTAAAACGTTCGTGTTTGAATATTTAGTTCAAAAATTGCATACAAAATGCAAATCCTGTTTCTATAAAATAAACAATAATTAAATAGTTATATTAATGATTTTTCCGTTACTGTTTCTATCAGCTGATTTGTTAAAAATAACATTAAAAATATATCTATTAAATTAAATGCCTTGTAATTA
Organism: Sycobia sp. Sy_11; assembly: GCA_018907035.1. Classification (NCBI taxonomy): domain Eukaryota; kingdom Metazoa; phylum Arthropoda; class Insecta; order Hymenoptera; family Epichrysomallidae; genus Sycobia; species Sycobia sp. Sy_11. The sequence continues at coordinate 3,684,663 of JACCIC010000028.1, forward strand.
TTTTGAAACTAAATATCAAAAATGTTTTTTTAGATTACCGAGTTTGTATTGGACAATTGCAGAAGTACGAACATCGTCGGCCTGACAGATGAATTTATTGCTTTGGAAAAACTGAGTCTTATTAACGTAGGTCTTACTAGTTTAAAAGGCTTTCCCAAATTACCAAATCTCAAAAAGGTAAATGGTTACTTGAATCTTTTTTTTACTGTAACATGTTACTTTTTTAATAAATTTATTTGCACAAATCTTGTTTATATAAAAAACAATGTAATGCTTAAAAAACTCGGTCTAATATTCACGAATTTTATTACGTCATTACAGTTGGATCTTAGTGATAATAGAATATCAAGTGGATTAAATCTACTACACACAGGTCCAAAATTAACTGAACTCAATCTCAGTGGGAATAAAATTAAGGATTTAGATACATTACAACCTTTAAAAGAATTTAAAAATTTAAAAAGTCTTGATCTTTTCAATAATGAAGCGACGAATATAGACAATTACAGGGCGAAAGTGTTCCGTCTTATTCCGAGTCTACGGTATCTTGATGGGTGAGTACCGAAGATACTGAAAATATTAATAATATAAACATTCAGGTTCCCGAAATAATAAATAAATTAATTAGAAATTTAAGAAAGATTAAAATTAAAGTAATATTTAAGTATCAAATTCAATAATTAATATAAAAATTAATTAATAAATAATTAATGATCATTGTATTAAAACTTTTACAGATACGACGTAGACGACTACGAAGTAGATAGTGAAGGCGATGACGATGAAGTCAATGGGAATGATGATGGCGATGGCGACGCCAACGAAGACGATAGTGAAGATGGTAAGTTATCAAAAAATATATTTAAGATTCAATAAAAATAAATTTATTATTTTAACTTAATCTATAATTTTATTTTTCTTTTAGTGACGGATGAAGAAGAACCAGAAGATGTAGAGGATGCTGGCGTACTTTTAGACTCAGTATATAAAGATCTTGAGGTAAAAAATTTATAGAAAAATCAACGGTTATTGATGTGAAATTATGTTGACCTTTTTTCATTAATATTTCTATAATAAATTTTACAGGAAGAAAGCGATGAAGAAGATTACGTTGTTGAAGCTGAAGAGGAAGAAGATGATTATGATTGTGATGAAGATGAAGATGAACAAGAAGAACAGCAAGAAGGTTCGTTTAATTAAGCTAATTATTAATAATGTTAAACAAAAAAAGAATATAAAAAAAAATTATACATACTTTATTTATTAATCATAGAATCGTCCCCTGCTCGAGGCAAAAAAAGAAAACATGAAGATGGGGTGGAGCCGACTAACTAGGAATACGTTTATAATATATCGGAGATATCGAGAGAATTTCAAATTCATTCTCACATTAAAAAATTATGCCGCCGAGAGAACAGCTGGAAATCAAACTAATTGACCGACCAATGACAGATTGCAGTGAGTTGCGCTATTATGTCAGTAGATCATGGACTGAAAATTGTAACATACGACTAAAATTATAAAGTATGGTTAAGGGAGAAATGGAAGCTTATGCATGAGTGAGTGCAAGAAAATAAGAGAGAACGACAGAAAGAAAGAGGATGAAAGAAGTGGACAAATGCGTTAGAAAAAGTTGGGTAAGAGTTATAAGAAAAAAAAGAAGTTTATCGATAAGGAGCATAAGAATAAAGTTGAAATGAATAGAGAGGGAGGCATAAATAAGGGCCGCATTCCAGCTTGACCCAATACGCGTTTTAGTTATACTAACGATATTTTATATAGAGTATATAGTTAGAGAATTAGAAGTGTTGCATAGTTTGGCGAGGCGAAGGACTTGTAAAGACAAAATGAAAGAATGGAAATAAAGAAAAACAAAGTAGTAGCAGTGTTTTACACTCAAGGGAGCGTATTTGTCTGTTAGCTCCATTCGGCCAAAGGCTGGGCCCACGCTGGAATGTAGCCATCGTTAATCAGTACTAAGGTTGTATAAGTTACATTTTAAATACATCATTATTGTACCATTATTAAGAATAGAGTGTAAACAAGAAACAACTTTTGTACAGGTTTACAAACCGCACCCGTCAAAATCATGCGCGGTGCCGCGCTGTGACTTTTGAGACGGGATCTATCGTATGTTATACAGAATACGATGTTTTAATAATTCTTGCTTTTTACCTTATTTTTGGTCATCCAGATATTTTAGTTTCAATTTGTTGACATTTATTTAAATTTAATGTCAATTATGCAAGATCATCGTTTCATGCATTCCTTCATTCGTTTATCTAAATTTCAATTGTAGTTATCACAAGACTGTCGTAGCTTTGACAGATGAGTTATTATAAACATTGATGTTGTAAAATGAACGAAGCAGCCAAGAATATTATAACCACCGGTGGAAAAAGGTAACGGTGTTTTCTTGATTCTTAAATATTTTTTATATATCAACGACTACAGATTTCTCACATATTCAATGAAAAACGAAATATATTTCTTGTAAAGTAATAAATAAAAATTATAAAAAGAAAACAGTAGTGCTACAGAACAATTCTTAATGTCTGTCTCAAAATTCACCGACCGGCTCCTTGGTTAATATATTTACAGGAAAACTTTAGTAAATATCATTATAATTATTTTAGAATTATTACTATAAAGGAAGAAAAAGAAGAGAAATTTGCAAATCTACTTTGAAGTGAATTGATAATGGCTAAATGTGATCTAGTTAGCTCGAGGAAACAGATTGAATAAGAAGGATAAATAATAAATGGATATGAAACAACGATCATAAAATGCATAAAATGAAAAAGGCGAGAACGAGGAGGACTCGTGACAAGTTGAAATAAAGAATATAAGAAATTAAAAGTAAATTACTAAAAATAAACATGAAAACAATGGACGGAGCCGTGAATCGCGACACTTGGGACGATTACACGACTGAGAGCGCGATCAGGCGACGTATATTATAAATGTGTGAATGGGTGAAGAATGCATGTGTGTGAGTATCAAAGTAAAGAAAATATTGGTTTTATAATAAATCCAAAAAATTTTAAAAATATATAGAGCAGTTTAAGAATAAAAATGAAATATAAATTATGTAAGGTAAGACATGGAGTTTAAAGATCGAGAAAAACCTGGTGTACAAACTGTCGCCAGATTGGTTTATGGCCTTATCCAATTTTTCCAAGACTAAAAGCAAATTTATATTAAGTACCAGCGAGTATGTGGCGTGTGTACAGACTTAAATTTGTAAATGTTCTCAATGGAATATTTGATTGCGGTTCGCACGGAATCCCACACTCTCATACAGACAGATATCTAAGCAATTCATTGTCTTTAAAACAATCAAAACGAATCCGTTGAATAAGCACCGATGTTCAAACTACTATGCTATATTACTTTGGGTCACGTCATTTTTTGTAAAGATACAAAGATGTTGGAATAAATATCAACCCAGAAAAGTATCGGAAAGCTCGACAAAACTTTGTAAACATTAGTTTTTCTGATACATTTCTAATACTTGTACTGAAATATATTTTTTTCGAAAAACATTTTTATCTTTTTATGATGCAAGATTGTTCAAAGTGATTTTTCGTCCTTACTCACCATTGCGAAACTGAATTAAATAAATAATATATATAGAATTACAGTAAAAAAATGAATAGAGGAGGAGAAAACTTTGAATACGAAAAAATAAAAAATTAATAAGAAATTAATTTAAAAAATAAATAAGGTAGTATATTAAAAGTACGCCTTGACAATTCCGAGCGGTCCGCGACACAAAGGCGCTTTTTGTCAATTGCAATTTTTGGATAGACCATGTTTAATTAATGATCTTTTATCCGTTGCTTCTGTGTATCAGGTATGTGTCGTCCATCTGTTTCTGTTGTTAAAATGGATTTTTATCAGACGTTCATTTCTTTTGAGCAAACCTTATCGCGAAATAAAAAAAAACATAATTTATTAATAAAAGAATTTACAAATCAATGAGTTTGGTGTTTTATTTCACTGTTTTATATTCTATATATGAAGTAATTCTATTTTGTGATATTTATCTCGTAAATGTTATATATTAAATCAAATGAAACTGAAAAATATATATTGTTTTTAATCCAATATAATTTAAGATTACAATTTAAGAAAATAGCATAAGATTTTTATACGATTTTAAAATATGTATTCTGTCACTTGCATTTTCATTAATAATAATCACGAATTCAACAATTATGATCTAGCATTTGTGAGTAATTGTTAAGTAGTGTTAATATCAAATCAAATTATAAAAAAATTTATTTCAGTTTAAATTTTTACAAGGCAAATCCCAAATTCATAGACGAATGTATAGTTTTATAGCATTACTTGTTTAGCTTTAGAAAATTTATATTTCAAGGATTGTATTTATTTTTCGAATAAATTTTCGGAACTTTCATTAAATAAATCTTTATGAATCTGTAAAATACATGATTATCTGATATCTTTAATTTAAAGATAGTCGATATTAAATGGAACAATTATACGAAAAATTACGAACGAATCGTAATAAACTTATTTGTTCTGTATATATCTATGTTTTATTTTATAATTATTTAGTAAATAAAATGAATAAATGTACGAATTAATTTTTTATTTGAAGTTTTCTTTGCATTTTTCCAGCTATTATCCTAATTTCTATAAGATGCTTATATGGATTATTATTTTTTTCTGAACCGAAACTTATTTTTTTAAATATATAATTGCACAAATATTAAAGCTGCATGTATTTTACATATGTTCGTTTCTACTAAAAATTTATTTAACACATTGGAATCAATTGCGTCAACGTACTTTGAACCGAAAACTTCAAAATTAATGCCCACATACACATCTTATTAGTTTAATAGTTTCAGTAAAACTTTATAGGAATACCAGGATTAAATTTGTTATATGTTACTTGAATTAAATTAAATAAGAAACGAAGAAGTATTTTTCATAGGGTGGACAAAGTATAATTATCGTTGAAATTGATATTGAAATAAAAATATATTGTTTCAAATTAATTTTTGTAATACCGTTTTTGAGAAAACCTTTTTTATTTTGATTTTTTTAAGGTGTATATATATATATATATATATATATATATATATATATAAATATTAGTAAAATATTTATAATAATAACAGATAATTGATTTTTCAAAGCATTAAATTTTCGATTTGCAATGGTCAGAACTGTGCTTATTTGCTTTACACCAAAAAATTGCTTTTGTCGAGTAGATTTCTTTAGTAAAAACTTAATTTTATCCAGCACAGGAAGGCGCGCGGCGATACATATTTAAATTCGAATTCATCGCTCTAAGCAAGTCTACCAACCGAGGCACTGTACAATTCCCCACACATATTTTAATTGAAAACCCCTGTACGCAGGTTTTCCGCTATACTACCCTTACCGCGCTCGCAAACGCAAACTTATACGACCATACGACCGTGCTTACTTACGACGCAGCTCAACGGGACGACGTGCCTGTTGGTGGTGGTACAGAATCCAGCGCGCGCAGCCACGAGGACAGGAAAGGGAGGAGGGGGGAGTGATCTAAAAGGAGAGAGGGAGAGCGAGAGGCAAGATCGCGTCGGCGGGCGGGCGCGTGCAAATGGACACGCGAGAGAGGAGCGCGGCGCGGCGCGACGTCGTCTACCTATAATATCCCCAATTCCTCGCGCACAGCCGTAAGCCTCTGCTGTCGCGCAGTGCAGTGTGCTGCCGCACTAGCAGTATTCTCCGGCGCATCACTCGAAACGTTTGGCGTCGCGCGTGCGCGCCTCTACACACCCGTATATACGCTTGCTTAATATATATATATATATATATATATATATATATATATTTATATATATATATTTATATTATATATATATATATACATATATATATATATATACATATATATATATATATATATATATATATATATATATTTATACATGTACACTGCTCGCGCATCATAGTAATATCCTATTCTGCCGTGGTTGTCGCTGCATCAGTTGGCAGTCTCTCGCGCGAACCGCATCCCGAAGGCGAGAGGCCGCCTCCGCACGCATCGCACGCGCACCACTCGACGACGGGCGCAGAGGGAGCGAGCGAGCGAGCGAGAAAGAGAGCCGACACTGGCACGCGAGCTGCCGGTACAGTGAACCGGAGTGTCCCGCTGCGGAGGAGTCGCGCGGACGACCCGCGTCGAGCACCCGTCCTAGAAGAGGCCAATCAGGAGGCGTTGTTCCAATCGGCGACAGGGACACACGCGAGCGACGAAGCCGCGCGCAGCTGCTCGCCAATATTTGTATATTATATTACCCTCCCGCGCGATAAGAGGAGGGACGTCGAGGAAGAGGACCGCGCCGCATCTCTCCCCCGATTCGCCTCTAATGCGCGAACGAGTTTGTGTGCCGAGGTTCATAGATATATCGTAACGCACCAGTGAATCGCGAAACGCTCGAGGGCAATTCAGAAGCGATATATATAATAATAATAATAAAATATTGTGTTATTGCCTCCGATTGATATTTCCTCTCGTTGGTTCGCGGGCTCGTTATTTACCTCTCGCCTGCACCTCGTGAAACACGGAGCCCGTCAGTGCACAGTAGTAGCAGCAGCAGCAGCAGCAGCACCCGGAACAACAATATTATTGTTCAGTAGCAGTAGCAGCAACATAATCAGCCATGGCCGAGAGCAAAGGGGCGCTTATCGCGAAGACGGTGCAGAAGCACGCCGGCAGAGCAAAGGAAAAGGTGAGTAGGCTATATTGGAGTATACAGGAAAACGCGCGACGCCCCCAGCATCGGCCTGACATAACCTCTCGGTGCTCCATCTATCTCGAATCTTTCCATATATACATATACAGATAACGTGCGCACCGCCGTTACTTTCTCTCACCCCTCAGCGCTTTCTAAACGGGAATTTTTGCGGGGTATCCTCGAGCAAGCTGCGAATGCTACAAAGCTCCGCTGATGCTGGGAAAACTTATTATTATAGACGAGGACTCTTCGGAACCCACCGCGAGTGTTTTTGAGCGTCAGTGATCAGTGATGCGCGAGCGTATTGTTTACTTTGGTGCTTCGCGCTCGAAACTCGCTGTTCTTGTGGGGAAGGGGGGTCTTATTTACTCTTGATTAAATGCCAGCCCACGTCACGGGAGGCTGGCCTGGATTTTGTTTATATATATATATTATTACCGTGGCAGTATGTTCGTGTTATCCAAAAGGAGAACCGTTTTCTCGCCAGCTTCGAAAATTACTTTACGACATCTTCATACTGTGTTATTTCTTCTCTGCAGCACAAAATAGTATTCACTTCCTCTCCTCCAATTCTGCCAACTCCTCCGAGATCAAATTTCACGTTCGCATAATATAATGAAAATGTAAAAAGAAATTATTTTGTATTCGCGGTCGTTTGTCGCGTGCACATAGAGCGCAGAAAAAAAGAGGAGCATATTTGTCTGTATAAATTTTACGCTAAAAGTGCGTGAACATTACACCTCTGAGGTAATTGGAGGCGTTGCCACCCCCCCCCCAACTCCCCACTCCCCTGGAGAGCGCACTTCGGCATAAGTATATTATACGTAGAACGTTACGCGGAGAACATTCGGTTAATATAGCTGACGCACTGCATTACCATCCCCTTCGCAACTAGCGTTGGTAGCGGTTTTGATAAATGTATATATATATATATATATATATATATATATATATATATATATATATATATATATCTTCACATATGATGCCGAGCGTTGATCAGCACGAGAATAAACTCATCCTTATACCGGGAAATTTATATATCGTATCAGCACGACAGCTGGGATTGCGGCGATAAAGAGGCGCGGAGCTCTGGGCGATTTTAACGGGGGATTTAAATGCAACTAGGATTTAAACGCTTATATGTGTGGTGATGATAATTATAATAATAATAATAATAATAATAATAATAATAATAATAATAATAATAATAAGAATTGGCGTACCAGCAAAAAGGTCACGAGACAGTGGTATAAATAAAAAAATATTTTTTAATCCGCTGACTTTTAAAATAAGATGAAAAGGAATGAACAAAACTAATACAATAGAATATCGTAGAATAACGTCAAGTTGTAATTACAAAAAAGGCATTGAATGAGTCATAGTACGTCAAACTGAAAATCTCCATTACAGTCAAGTTAAGATTGACGAAAAATTAGAAACAAATGTACAGAGTAATATTCGACAATGAAATCGATTATAAGGCCAATAAATGCCTTAATCTGCTTTTATCAATCCATGAGATAAAATACGCATTGCACATTATTTCGCACTGAATCTACTCATTTGGTATGCATCCATTTATTAAATGTATTCACTCGTATAAAATTTAAATTTAATATCTAAAATAAAGGCGAGCGAGAGAATAAGACGTTTCTTCCTTCCCACGGTCGACAGTGGCGTCATTTAATATATCCACGTGCGCTTTCCACCTACCTGCCTACCTACAATTCCCCCCCCCCTTCGCCCCTGCGCTCGTCGCCCTCGCCTGCATCCGCAATTTATAATAAATACGGGGGCGCCCTCGGTCCGCGAAAATTCGTCTCGCGGAAAATCGGAGCACGCGCTCGCATATAAATTGTATACTATATATAATTTCGGAGCCGGTCGGCGCGAGGCTCGCCGTGCTATTTTCACGCGCCCGCCAAAAAGAAGAGTGCGCGAGCGAGAGGGCGGAGGGTGCGGAGGACGGAGGAGCGTCTTCGTTCCGTGCTATTTCCATAGCGCGGCTTTCGCGCCGCGCCGGCCGCCGGCGTTCACGGCGCGTCCGAGCCTATATAGTTACGTAACGCGGAGAGCAAAGGCAGGCCGCCGCCGCCGCCGCCGCCGCCTGGGCGGAAGGGGGCTCCATTTAAAATGACAATTACTTATGCAACTCGCGTCAATGCCGCGCGCGCGCGCGCACGCGTGTAGTATGTGTCAGTGTATAAGTATACAATATACGGGAACCGAAAGAGGTGACGCGAGCGCGGGCGGCGCGGGCCCGCATAAAATTCGTCGTCGCCGAGCTCCAGACGTGGATTTCCTCTTGCCTCCCTGCCGCTCTCTCTCTCTCTCTCTCTCTCTCTCTCTCTCTCCCTCCGCGTCCGGCGTAACGGCGCTGGCGAGCTGGCGCTGGCTTATATATTTACCCGATGGCTAATACGGCGGAGAAGCCTCAGAATGCGATCCTCGATTTCGTGGTCGCGTACGCGTTATGTATCGCCGCCCCGATGGAAAACTAGCGCACTTCTAGCCGTGTCAACGAGGGATGGAGGATTTCCAATTTCGCGTCGAACGCTGACGCGTTTACCTAATTTTTTTTTTTTTTTTTTTTTTTTTTTTCTTTCAGCAGAATACCAGCGCAATTGTTATAGCGTCGCACCGAAAATAATAGGGATTTTAATCGCGAAGTACATTTTAACCGATCCTCGTTTCGCGACGGAGTCCCAACACAGTTTCCGATACTGAGAGACGCACAACTCCGTTGGCGCGGCAAAAAATAGCGCGTTCGGTAGAGTACACAGCGATGACTTCGTCATAGTTATGTTTTCTGAGCTTGGTGAAGAAAAAGTGGCAAATATCCACTTACGTTCCCATCAGCTCGCGGACGGAAAACTACCGCGTCAATAAATGCGAATCTTTCCAGTTGTATCAAAAATTTTTTTTAACATTTCGAAACAAAATGAGTATTGTTTTCGACGACAAATTACGTAATCCTGCCGGAGTTCTGCGCAAACAAATGGAACGTTTTACACTGGGAGGCGTTTCATATTAAAATTTTCTATTCTCCTTTCGAATCTCGAAACAGACGGTGCATCGTGAAGAGATTTCTAGTAAAATATTATCAGCAGAAAGTTAAATATTTAACATTCATCTAATAACATTTATTAGCAATTATGTTAATTAATTAGATTTTTAGTAATGTTAACTAGAAAATTTTTCTCCCTGTGTATGTCCAAAAAAGTTAAATTATCATTTCGAAGCAACTATTTTATTTAACACTATAATTCTATAATTTATTGTAATTTTCGCTATAAAACAATCCTTTTTTTTCAAAGAATATTTCATTCGACTTTTTCGAAATCAGATAAATTTTTTCTAAAACTGTCAAAAAAGAGTCCGACTAATCAGTTTCTCTCAGCGTAGTTTCGAAGCGAAACTCGAACTGTGCTTGGCTTGATTACGGGACTACGGTTTCAGACGCATACTAGTTTTTACAGCGAGTTTTATATATATATATATATATATATATATATATATATATATATATATATTCACAGATATACATACGACCCAAACAGAGATTCGCCTTGTATAACCATCGGCATATATAAGAGGGAGGTAATTGCTAGTTGCCAATATCGAAGGGTGCAGCTTTCGCGGGCGCGCGCGCCGTCCGTTCTTCCTGGTCACGTTTGCCGGATTCTTTTCACCTGCACTGTACATTATATATATATATATATATATATATATATATATATATATATATATATATATATATTCATTACTGATACCAGAAGCAAAAGTCGTCGAGTCGATCGTACTGTCGACGCGCGAACTGACGCAAGAGCAATCGATTTATTATTAATTGTGTTGCGAAAATGCGATCCTTGAAAGACCACCTATAATCGGATATATATATATACAGATATCATCGATATTCGAGGCGTGTAAGGAAGACTTGTATATGTACACACACACACGCGTGCGTGCGTATGTATGTATGTATGTATGTAGGTGTTTGTTGCGCATATTCTACAGTCGATTTATTTATAGTATCTGCGACGATGTATATCCGAATAAGTCGATAAGTCCCAATGTGTGCATTTATATGCTTAGCATGCGTATTTTGCAAATATATAAGTAACTCGTGCATCGGTACATAGATACAATTTAATTTAAATTATCTTCTGCCGCACCTCGATCGCAATATAATCTATATATATATATATATATATATATATATATATATATATATATATATATATATAGTCGCGCGCGCGTCGATAAAGGAAACGCGTGTGCTCTCGCACAATCCGCCCGCGATGCAGTGTTATACATTTTCAAGCAGAACCAATTAATAAGTACAGCAACATAAATTGCAAGAAAGTCTTTTATAAAGCTAAAGGGAAATCATAATTAAACTCTCGCCGCGATATTGAAATAAACGGTATATATCTATATGTGTATGTATGTGTGTGTGTGTATGTGTGTATGTATGTATGTATGTATGTATGTATGTATGTATGTATATATGTATGTATGTATGTATGTATGTATGTATGTATATATATATATATATATATATATATATATATATATATATATATATATATTCATCCTGGGAGAGAGCATAAAAGATACGTTCCGAGATTTTGCACACTTTACAGTTAGTCTATAGAATGAAGAGAGGGCGTGGTGAGGGGAGGATAATAACACTTCTATGGTATTTATACACTTAGTATGTTTATATATATATATATATATATATATATATATATATATATATATATAGGTTTCTAAAATGTTTGAATTTCTATGTAATAAACAAAGGGGGTATTTATGAACTTTATACTCATAATTGTAAAAAGCTACTGTGACGGTACTATATATAGAATTGCTATCATAGCAAAAACAATCAGGTTATTCTACAAATATATTTTTAAAAATCTAAAAAACTGAGTTATTTGTAGAAATATTCGAATCCCACTCGAAGAGTAGTTTATAGGTATATACGGGAAATCTGAACGGTTAAAATTTTTTTTACTCTAGAACATTCGATTAATTGAATTGCCGGGGCAGGGGGTGGACCAACCTGCGCGAACGCGCGATACATAATTCGAAATCCGACTAGCTAATGAGAGAATCTGAATTAACGAAGAGACTAGCGTGACCGCGCATGCGCACCTTGTTAATAACGCTGGCTTTCCCACAGGGGTTCTTCCTCTTCTTCTATTTCCATCGGTGTATGGTTATAGGGAGCATCCAAGCCTGACGCATTCTTCGGCCGGTCAGAATGTTTTTTTTTGCTTTTGTTATTTTCGCAATATAAACGACGACGCGCTTCGCAGAGAGTGGAAAAGTATTATTATGGATAGCTTATGCAGCGATAAGACGAAGATTTTGACAGAATTTATTCGCGAACGCAAAGTAGGTGCACGACGTGTCTCAAGATAACTCTGTCTGTATGTGTAATCTGCGAATTACGCAATTTTCTGTCCTTTTTTAGGCGCTTACGTGAAATCGTGCCACGTACATATACATATAACCAAAGTAAACATTCATTTTCTCTCCTCGCGGAGCTAAAAATTATTGCCGATGCGATACCCCCCTCCCCCCCCCCATGATCTCACGATTCTCGATGCGCGGCTGAGAGAGAAATAAAAAATAAAACAAAAAAAAAAAAGAGAAACAAAAACAAGCCAATCGAGAAGACAAGCACGAGTGCGCGCTCGCGAAAAAATCAGATCTAAACTTTCTCCGTCGTGTCGTGCGGCCGCCGCGCCGAGAGTCTATATATACATATCGCGGGGATCAACCGTAGAGCGAGCGGGGCAAGGGGGGGGGAGGGCAGAGAACGATCAAGGCCACAGGAGGAAAACAATGCAGCGGCAAGAAATTGCGCGCTAGGAGCGAGAAAAACTCCAGCTCCGCGAGAGTAACGACGGCCTACATAATGTAGAAATAATTCGCGAAATAATGTCGGGAGCCTCGGACGAGAGCGCGGGACAGCGGGGAGCGAGGCGGGTGGCGGACGGCCAGGTTGGCCAAAGCATCGATGCAAGGGAAATATCGTTGTAGACGTTTTTCTGCCCTCTTAAGGTACTCGATAGACGAACGATCTGGCCAGCAGAGTGTGTCTGCTAGTCCGATCCTGTTTGAAACACAGGTGTCCCTTCGGGGCGTTAACTTATCGATAAGGGCGTACCACTACACCCGAACTGCGCACCTACCCCGGGCAAAATCATGCATCCGTCATCATGTCTTCATTCTCTCTCTTTCGCTCTCACTCTCCCTCCCCCGTAACACGCACATATGGAAGTGCTCTTCCACTTTTGTAAAGAAAAGGGGAGAGAGAGGGAAAGGGAGGAGTACTGGACAAGGATCGAAGCGCACTTTCCGCAGACGTACTCTGTACGAAAAAGGAGAGCAGGGAAAGGATAGGAGAAGAATTGAGAGAGTTTTCCAAGAGAGTCCGTCCACCGATGCGCCTCGTCGATCGCTTTACTGCTCTTTCTCTCTCACCCTTTTCTGCCTATCCTCGCCGCGTTTCCGAAAGCTCTTCCTTCCCTCGTACATTCGCTGATGGGGCTCCTGGCAACGGATGCCACAAGCAAGTTTATCAAACATATCAGCCCTCTTACAGATCTGCACTGTGCTATTATGTACGTGGATACATGGCAAGTGCGCGATATATATATACACGTATGCATACATACACACGCGCGCGCGCGCGCACACACATATATGCCAACCAGCTGCTGCAACGGCACACGTTCAGCGTACCGTTATTTCCGCGTCCCAGTGTATGTGTGCATATACTGTATATACATACCGTGTGCGTAAGTTCTCTCTCTCTCTCTCTCTCTCTCCCTTCCTCTCGTATTCTCGAGACTCGGTAAGCTGGCCACGCCATTGCTAGGCATATAGAATATATATATATATATATATATATATATATATATATATATATATAAAATGCATGTATGTATGTATGTATGTGTGTATGTATGCATGTATATATGTATGTATGGATATACGTGGCAAATCAACCCGACAACGGGAGAAGGAGAGAAAGATAGGGAGGAAGGGGGAGAGTCTCCGATGTGCCGGTAACTTTTAATTATGTATATATATATATATATATATATATATATATATATATATATATATATATATATATGTACGCAAGTTCATTGCGGGCCCCGGCCTTTTCGACGGAGCATTTATCATTAAAATTCCATTCTCTATTTATCGCAATGCATTATATATTATATACCATATGCGGCATTCCTGTCGATTTGTCGCGCTAAAAATCTTCTATTAATATTTTTGTTGTATGGTGTTTTGTGAAAAATACAACATAGTAAGTAATCCACACTACTTGACAGAATCAAATGTTTTTCTATTAATAATTACTTATGTTTTAGTTTAACGTCCCGTTTAAAACCATTTCTTAGACTTAGATCTTCGTTTTAATTTTAGCATGTTTAATTTCTGAATCATATTTTTTTGCAAAAGTATTAGTTCATACGTTTTCCCCAATGAATAATATATACGTAAAGCTGACAATTTTTAAGTGGAAGCTAAAAATACTTTCAAAGTAGGACAGCCTGTTATACTCATAGAGTATCTAAATTATTATTTATAAATTTACACTTTTAAAGTGCTCTGTCTAGTTATCGATATTTTTCTAATAATGATATGATATTTAAATTTAAATATAAGTAAATTTGAATATATCAATTTTAAAAAATTATATATCTATATATATACATAAACTTTTTTTATTACCCGCCAACTAATTCGCTCACTAGTATCCATATAGTATAGAATATAGCCAGTCGCCGAGCAGCAGAGGCGAATGTACTAGAAATCGACTAGAAAAGACCGTCGCCCCCGCCCTCTCTCTCTCTCTCTCTCTCTCTCTCTCTTACTACCACCATCAATGACACCGAAGGTAAAAATAATGCAAAGATCTAGATTGCGGGATTATTTATATATGTATATATTACATAGACGCATTCCCGCACTGGCGCTGGACGCGTCTCGCGGAAAGTTGGCGATGTATAGAATGTGCGCGCGGGTGTGCACATGTATATGCATGCACGGCTGAGGTGCAGCGCCAAAGCCAATACAAGATAGAATACTGAAACGAAGCCCTCTAACGGCGCTCGATCCGCCCCCCCCTCTCTCTCTCTCTCTCTCTCTCTCTCTCTCTCTCTCTCGCTCGGTCTCTGTTTGTATCGCACTATCTATGTTTTTGCACTTTTAGAAAAAAGAGTTCATACTGCGCCTGGATGCCGCTATTTTTTTCACAGCTGGTTTAACCTGCAGAGGTCTTTCGCTCTCCCACTTGTTCTGTCTTTCTCGGAGAGGTATCTGGAGAGAAAATAGATAGAGGACGAGAGAGAGAGAGAGAGAGAGAGAGAGAGAGAGAGAGAGAGAGAGAGGGAGAAAGTTGTGTATACAGCAGTCTCCCCCGCGGCTTTATGCGGAAATGATCGGCATTTAATGACTCAAGTCGTTCGCCGGTGTTACGTCGGGTCCCGATGACTTTCTGCCCCCCTTGCGTCCCCGGGGAACGGAAAGTTTTGCACCGACCGTTCAAGGAAGAAGAGATTCAAATAGAATCCAGAAAACTTCTATATTCCCACTTGTATTAGCACGTGTAAAGGCACACGCGTTTGCTGGTCTAGTCTGGGATTACGCCCGCAGCCGGACAAATTTGCCAATTCCCCGAGACGCTAAATAATCAGGAACTGTCTGGAACGTCAAAACGCTGATTGACCGTATCAGCTACTATATAGGCATATACTACTATATCCTGAAATACACATTTACGTATAGCTAGACGCAGAGACCGGGTATAGCAATGGCTCTGGACTGCATGGTCAAAGGCAAAACCATTCATGTTGGTCTGGCGAAGCGTATATTACACATCTGCATATATGTAGATTGTGCTAGCGCGCGCTTTTAATCGGATGCGTACAAATTTGTGTTTGAAGAACGAGAGAGTGAGAGAGAGAGACAGAGAGAGAGAAAGAGCAATGGACGCTCCGCGCTCGGCCGTGTGTGCCGTTACTTTCTTCTAGAATATACCGTATGAGTATATATGGGCGAGGGGGAGAGTGGGAAGAAGGGAGGCAGGCGCCGAAGTCGTCGTCAAGTATAGGACAGTATTATATATGATTATCATTGCGTGGATCGCCGCGGTGCGCGAGCATTGAAATTCTCTCCCCCTCGCTAACAGGTGCATGGCACATTATTACTAACTGTTGCACAACTCGGAGAATTTCTTCAAATTCCGTAAACCCAAAGAAACAGAGAGAGAAAGATTGCCGATTTCTCGAGAAATGAATCTGAACAACCGTATGAATAACAACGCCGAGAATAAGTACTGAGCCCGACATATAAGTGACATCACTAACTAAAAAAAAATCAAATCGATTTTTAGATAGCCCTAATTCGAATGGTGTCTGTCTAAATCCTTTCAACGTAAAAGTGGTTTTAGTGAAGAAACCTTTGTTTCTTTAATAAAAAAGGATTAATGTGAATTTTTAATGTCGATGAAGCATTACTTTCTGATGAAAACAAATACCGTAAAAATCAAAGCAATGGTTAAGCAAGTGTTGTTGGAACTTCATTGACAAGAATCGTTAAGAAGTGGCATACTTACATTAAATCTGGTCGCACAGACACACATAAGATTGAAAGCTCAGATCGTCCAAATTCAGCAATTGTTGCGGGGAGTATAAAAACGACTATAAAATCGTTTTAACGGACCGTAAACTGAAGTTGTCCAAGATAGCAATGGAGTTAAAGATATCGTAAGGCAATTTGTTCACTATATTACATGGACAGCTGTCAGTGAGAAACTGCTCAAAAACGGTATCGCTTTTGAGTTTGCCAAAAATAACAATGAGTCGACGATTGAATAGAGTGCTTTTTGAAGCTATTTTAATGGAAGAAACAAGATTTTTCAAATTGATATGCAGCAATGGATGAAGCATTGATAAAAAGACGTTTGTTCATTGAAGAGTGTTTAATGAAAAACGCAGATACAAGCAGAATTCACATAGAATTTTATACATTAATTACTTTAAGAAAGGCATACCCATTATCAGTGAACATGAAACGGTGTTATTAAATCGTCCGAGCATAAAAATAAAGAATAATCATAACTTTCAATGCAAAAGAAAGATGTAATGTTTTACTAGAATTATGTACCTTGTCACACAACGTTCATGAAAATGGAGCTGAAGTAAAGTGAACTGCGCTTTTCAATTGCTTCCTCAAAAGAATGCTTCAGCGATTTAACTCGAATTACAAAGCGATCGTCGGAGTACAAGCCAATTTTTGAAACTAAAAAAACTCCTTTTTACAAGAAGAGCGTTGAAAAATTGAAGTAGCGTGGGACTGAATTTATCACTTCAACGAGTCTATCTTAATGGAAAAAAATTTGAATGTTGTCTATTTCTGTCCTTTATTCGCCAGGTTCGGGACTTATACATTGAGCGACGTTTTTATTACATCCTAGTACACTGATGTACCGTTTGCGCGCAAAAATTACAATATATTATATATAATTGAATTAATTCAGAGAAGTCATTAGGACAGATTTATAGCGATTGCTTATTCATCCAGAAACACGGCCCCTATAGCTTGACCGCAACGAGGCCCTAATAAGGCAGCCGAAATTGACCAGCGACCCATCCCGTAGAGCCAATAATACATATATACATCGTCTCGCGTACCATACAGGCGCTCACAAAAATTTACGCTATCGGTACGCCCACGTCTCTTGTCGTGGGTGGCGATATTTTAGCATAAAGCCAAACGACTTTATCGATTTCTCAGTTGTTTATATGCACGTATCGGAAGTTCGTACCGTCTTCATGACATAATTTTGTAAATGTATTTATAAACGGTTTACGGTACGGGACAGGCAGATCGTATACGTTCATTTCGCTTGGCCCATCAGCAAAACAGCATCTCGCGGCAGAAGCAACAACGGCAGAAGAATCGTGGGAATACAACGTCGTCCTTGCCTCCCTACTTGTGTGCCCCGCGAGAACGAAATTCCTCGCATGAGATTTTTCTCTCCCATGCTTTTGTGTGTGTGTGTGTGTGTGTGTGTGTGTGTGTGGTGTGTGTGTGTGTGTGTGTGTGTGTTTGTGTTTGTGTTTCTGTGTATATACAATCGATGACGGGGGCTCCTCTTTTGCGCGACGTAGTCGTCGAGTTCTTGAACCAGCTGGTGGCGTAATTCGTGGGTGCGTCTCGAGGCCGGCCGGCGTTGGATCTCTTTGCCGGGTGAGGATTGGGAGGGGGGCGACTTAAACGGACTTATATGCCGGTGTCGAGAGGGAGAGGGAGATAAACCGGTCCTCTCTCTCTCTCTCTCTCTCTCTCTCTCTCTCTCTGTGCGTCGGGTATTTGCACGAGTACAGAGCGTGTCCGGGTCGCGTGGAATCCCCGCGATGTGTGTGTACGGGCTCTGGCATTCCTTCTGTATTGGGTGAAAGATTTGAGGTGAAAGAGATTTTTCAGCGGGACAAAATGTAACCTCTGCTTAAAATGGATTATCGTCCAGTCCAGTAGTTCGTCGATGCGTTCGCGCGAGTATGAAAAAGAAAATAAAATAAAATAGCCACGATTTAATTTGTATTATATCAACGCGAGTGCGCGCGTTATATTAGAAATCCGACGAGTCCGTCAGAACAATTTTCTCTCTGGTTACTTTCGGGCCGAGCTTTCGGTTCTCTTTGCTGGCCTGGCATTCCGTTAAAGCATTCCATATATATTATTTTGCAAATGCTCGCCCGCAGGCGTATATAGATATTGTGTAACAGTCGCGCCTAAACTATTTTGTGAACGCCAGGCCAAATATACACATTCTCGACTTCTACTGTAAGCAAAAAGGTAATGTTAAAATCACTGTATGTGAAATGTTTCCCTCAAAAAAAAAAAAAAGAAATTCCGAAATTATCCATAGTTGTTGGAGTAATATTAAAAAGAAACATAAAGCTCGTAAAATGTATTATTATGTTTTAGAAAAGTTATTATTTCGTATAATGTCTTTTTTTGACTCTCGTACTTGTCGCGTGTTTAGTCATGCGCTCGAGCCAAATCTATGTGAGCGCGATATGCCGCTTGCTCTTTCGATAGCGATAACAATAACGGAAAAAAAATTTATTACACGGATAGCAAAACATTCAAATACAACTGATGGTCAGATGACTGACAGAGTGGCTAGAAGGAGAAATTGAAAAAAAATTCTCTTTTCTATAATTTTATTTCTATATTTAATTGACGGTCTGAATTTTATCCAATCAAATCTTGAATATACTGAACGCGATCGTGTCCTTGATAAGATATTTTTTCATTTTGCTGATCATGGCCAATGCTCTTAATGGAAACGACAGCTTTCTTTTTTCTTTATTTATTATTATTTTTTTTAATATACCGACGAGAAAAAAATATATTATGGCTTGTTATAACTTTCCGTTACCTGTAAATTAAATATGCGCGTAATCAATCACTTTTTCCATGCTTAATTTACCGAAACAAAAACTGTTTTTAGAAACATTTCGTGAAACGCATGAATGTATATTTTTGAAACACAATCGAAAGAGCACATCCTGCGGCGATTCTTTTGAAAGAGCTACTTGTATACACTGTATTAACTCCCTGTAAAGGAGAGTTTAAGCAACGAAACACCTCTTTTCTTCGACGTTAAGTAGAGTCGGTTTTGGAATGAATGCAGCGCGTATAAGAAGCGACTTCCTGCCTTTTAAGCCTTTGTTTTGCGAGCGAGCGAGTAGGAAGGAGAGATGGATTACAAGAATATTGAAAGCTATTGTAGATTTCTTAATTCAGTGTATTGCTCGTGTAGTATCGTTCCCATATTATAATATACGTTCGGTGCATGACCCTGAAACGTAAAGAGAGATTTAAAACTTCGCACTTGTCTAGCGTCAATTTTTTCACATTGGCTTATCATTATTTTAGAAAATATTTGACGCGTCATAATAAGCAGCTGTACTCTTCCTGTAATTATAAACGTAAATTCGTAATATTTGTTATTGATTGTTATTATTGTTAAAAAAATTTTAATACGTCTTATTATTTATTTTCATATATGGACACATTCTAGATAAGTTAATTTAAAATAATTCAGCGTACACCAGATTGCTGAGTCGAGCCCCGACTTTTGAACGATAACATTATCATGCTCATTTCTGTTTTTGAGTTAATGTATCAGTAACGACATTGCTAAATAGTTGGCTTTAAAATCTTATTGTAAAATTTTTTTACAAATATTAATCTCGCTGAAGATCCTATCTGATAATATTCTATGCACAATTATAATTTTAACGTTAGAAACAGGGTAACTGATAATTTACAATAGAGTAAATGAGATATAACATTTCACTAGAAATAAGAGCTCGTTCAATTTAAGAAAAAAAACAACTACCGCCTAGTAAATTATAAAATTAATTTAGTATCGTATAATATGTTGAGTGATAATTGGACAGGGTGAATTACATAAAGGTGTAAGAATTACGTAAACGGTTACAAGAATTTTATAT